>JAHFWL010000905.1:0-77500 GCA_021292165.1 Shinisaurus crocodilurus
GGAAGAACAAAAGATCCAATGCATGACTGAGTAGACAAATGGCAGAATCCATAGCTTCAACAATGCCAACACTCATTTTACTTTAATTTATCCACAAGGAAGTGTAAGAGCAAAACCTGTAATATCCTTTTTCCTATATGCTCTCATTAAAAGTAGGATCTGAAAGCTCTCCCAACGTTGCCTTTAACAATGCTATATAGCAGGGGTGGACAACATCAAAAGGTCCAGGGGCCAATTTCCAACTCCAGATCCCAGTGTGGGACACCCCCACCCTTGCCGAAATCACTGCTAAAATTCAGCAGCAGCAAAGAAAACCATCCCCAAAACAGGTAGCATTTTCACTTTAAAACAAGATGCACTGGGAGTATGCACCTTGTTTTAATGTAAATGCGGGCTCCCAGGGGCTTTTTTGGCACTGCCGCTTCTGCACTGCTGCAAAAAAGGCCAGGGACAGGGCACATGCAGCTTGTGTGTTGCCAACCCCTGCTGCATAATAAAATCTATATATCCTGTATTGTCAAAGCCAACTTTAAGTTAACATATGAACACACCCACACAAATGTAACTTTAATTTATCATTAAGTATTTCCACTAGCAACAGCACATTCAGAAAGCAACCAATTGTGTTACAAAGCACAAACTTTTCAAGTGCCAAAAACACACATTATTGTTCCTGTGATTAGATTATCCAACTAGATAAATCTGAGTAGTTTTTGCTGACTAATCACTACTGAAGAGCCTTGCTGTACATAGACACTGACTTCTCAAACCGCTATATACCGTAGATTTGTATTTGTTCCATCCTAAACCCAGGTAACCTCGAGTTGACACTTAGTAAGAAAATATGAGCTCAAATGAAACAACATTTTCAGGCCAACATATCAGCTGTGGAACAGTTTACAATCTGGGATGACATAAGATTTCGCCAAGAAGTTGCACTGAAAAGACAAGTGGCAAGCCATGCCATCTGTCCAGTTCCTAAAAGAGGCCAGCCCTTTCCCCTCTATCTAGCTCCCTCCGTCTTCTCCTTCACCTCCTTGCAATTTCAGGTAAGTGAAGGGAGAACACAGAACTGCAGACACATGAGACCATTGCTTATCAACAGCCCAGAACACCCTCCCTACCGCTTCTGGATATCCCACGAGCAGTACGACAACAAACCTACACTCTCCTACTCCTTAGAAACAGGCATTTCAGGTATTGAAGAGAGGGTGGTGGTAGATTGGAACTGCAAGCAAGTCTGGGGAGAGAATGCAGAGTGAGCAAGATGACAACCCACTTCCATATCTCCTCTCTCTCCTTCAGCAAGATTCTTGCTTCCTGTCTTCCCACATTCCCAAAATGTCTGTTAAGCATAGTAGGGAACTATGAGGTGGGGAGGAGTAAAGATTAGGTACAGGATTCTCAGCGAATAACCCTTGGCTTGTGATCTGAAAGTCAGTCTACTAATCTTCTACTCTGTAATCTGTGGCCCTTCAGATGTTGTAGGACTACAACTCTCACCAGCCCTAGCCAACATAACCAATGGTGAGGGATTGATAGCAGCTGCTGCAGTCCACCAACATCTGAGAGCCACATGTTCCCATCCCTGCTGTAAAGGATTGCATTGACTCCTATATTTCTCTGCCCAGCCCAGTTGTAATTTCCTGCAGCCCACCACCCCTTATAAATTTCATTCCAAATTTCCACTGGTCACTTTTCAATGATATTCCAAATGTCTCTATTATAGATGTCTATTATAATATCATTATAAAGGGCTGTGATGTTACGATTCAGAAAGATTTCCGGCCAACTTTTATATTGCATAATGATGTTTTCAACTTGCAATGGGTGGACTTAAAAAGTCAATCAGGACCCAAAATAATTAGCCTTCATGTCAGAAGTCTGCTCTTATGATACAACCTCCACTTAATTGTTTTGATTTCATGCTTGAGTCTGTTTTTTTAAACTTTTAGAAGTGGTCTTGATAATCCCAAACCACCTTAATATCAAAAATATCAAAGCGGGTGTGTGCCATCTTTTTCCATTCAGAGGCCACATTCCCTTGGGGGAAGTGTCTGGGGGTGGTATACCATCAGTGAGTGGAGCCAAAGGTGGGTGGGAGGGACCTCTTTTCTCTCTCTTTAACACCCCCCTTATTTCCCCCATTTTCTCCCATTATGACAACTTATGGATTATGGATCTCCTCACCACCACTGCCGGGGAGAAAGCAAGCCAGGCAGGTGGGTCCAGCTCTGCTGCTGCTGCCGCCGCCTGTGCGAGGCCAGCCCACCCCACCGCACCTGTGGGACTGCTGCCTGCCCCCTGCAGGCCCGGGCTCAGCCGGGAGCCGCCTTGCCCCACCTGCAGCTGCTTGGAAGGGGACTATAAAGACCAGGCCCCAGCTGACCCGGGCATCTCCTCACCACCACTGCCGGGGAGAAGAGCAAGCCAGGCAGGTGGGTCCAGCTCTGCTGCTGCTGCCGCCGCCTGTGCGAGGCCAGCCAACCCCACCGCACCTGTGGGACTGCTGCCTGCCCCCTGCAGGCCCGGGCTCAGCCGGGAGCCGCCTTGCCCCACCTGCAGCTGCTTGGAAGGGGACTATAAAGACCAGGCCCCAGCTGACCCAGGCATCTCCTCACCACCACTGCCGGGGAGAAGAGCAAGCCAGGCAGGTGGGTCCAGCTCTGCTGCTGCTGCCGCCGCCTGTGCGAGGCCAGCCCACCCCACCGCACCTGTGGGACTGCTGCCTGCCCCCTGCAGGCCCGGGCTCAGCCGGGAGCCGCCTTGCCCCACCTGCAGCTGCTTGGAAGGGGACTATAAAGACCAGGCCCCAGCTGACCCGGGCATCTCCTCACCACCACTGCCGGGGAGAAGAGCAAGCCAGGCAGGTGGGTCCAGCTCTGCTGCTGCTGCCGCCGCCTGTGCGACGCCAGCCCACCCCACCGCACCTGTGGGACTGCTGCCTGCCCCCTGCAGGCCCGGGCTCAGCCGGGAGCCGCCTTGCCCCACCTGCAGCTGCTTGGAAGGGGACTATAAAGACCAGGCCCCAGCGGGGGTCGCCCCTTTGGGGGAGCCACTTCGGGGGTGGCACGAGGGCGAGGGCCTGTCCCCCTGCTGTTGGGGATATAGGTGGGGCTGGGAGTTTTAAAGAGGCCCTTCCTTTTTGAAGGGTTGGGGCTTTTTAGGGGTTGATTTTAGGGGTGGGTCCTCCCGCCTGACTGGCGGAAGCGAGGGGGCATGTGTCTCTCCCAGGGAGATATTGGGGGGAGTTCTGGGGGGCAAACGGTACCAACGTTGAGCGGCAGGCGCTGGCAGAGCGCTAGGGGCAGGCCACGCCGAGTAAGGGGAACAAGGGATCGATGCTTAATATCTATCCCTTGTTCCGGGCCTGCCCAGAGCCAAGGGATAACTGGGGGATGTGTTGCTCCTCCCCCCACCCTGCGTTTGCTGTTGTGCAATGCCAGGTCCGTTACCCAAAAAACATCTCTCATCCATGACTTGATCATGGATGAGGGTGCGGACCTGGCATGTGTTACGGAAACCTGGCTGGACGAGGCCGCTGCTCCAACTCTGGCGGCCTTGTGTCCGGCCGGTTTCTCGTATGCCCAGCAGCCAAGGGTTGGGGGATGGGGAGGGGGAGTGGCTGTTATCTACCGGGAGTCCTTGGTCCTCACCAGACTCCCTCTCCGGGAGACCAAGTTTATTGAGTGCATGTACTGGAGGTTGGGTCCAAAGGGCAGCCTGGGGATTCTGCTCGTGTACCGTCCACCCCGCTGCACGACAGACTCCCTGGCCGAGGTGCTGGAGGTGGTCTCCGATGTGCGTGTGTTGTCCCCCAGGCTAGTGGTGCTGGGGGACTTCAACGTGCATTCGGGGGCTTCCCTCACTGGGGCACCTCGGGACTTTATGGAGACCATGGCTTCCTGGGAGCTGCACCCTGTATTAACTGGACCTACCCATGTAGCCGGTCATGCACTGGACTTGGTTTTTGTTTCCAGAGAGGGGGGAAATGATCTGGAGATCGGGGGTATATCCACCACCCCCTTGTCATGGTCAGATCACTATCTGGTGGGGTTGGATTTCTCGGTGCCACAACCCCTCTGCAGGGGTGAGGGACCTATTAGAATGGTCCGCCCCAGGCGTCTTATGGATCCGGATGGATTCCTGAACGCGCTTGGGGAATTGGAGCACACAAACGGTAGCTCGGTCGAGACCCTGGTGGATGACTGGAATGCTGCAATCACCAGGGCATTAGACCGAGTTGCCCCGAAGCGCCCTCTTCGCCTAAACAGAGCTCGCGCGGCGCCATGGTTCACTCCGTCGCTGCGAGCTCTGAAACAAGAGGTGAGAAGGCTAGAGCGCCGATGGCGAAATTCCCGCTCCGAAGACGATCGAACACGGGTTAGAGCTGCATCTTCAGCCTACCGGGTGGCGGTGAAGGCAGCAAAAAAGAATTTCTATGCTGCCTCCATTGCGTCTGCAGAGTGCTGCCCCAGGAGGCTGTTCCAAGTGGTCCGGAGTCTGGTCGGTCCAGTCGCTCCGGACCCACTGGAACAGTCAAAAGCCTCCTGTGAGGCTTTAGCGAAGCACTTCGCAGATAAAATCGATCGGATTAGGAGTGGGATATCGTACGTCGTGGACACAGGGAGTGAGCGGGAGGAGGCCAATGGCAGACCGGTTTTGTGGGATCGGTTTCGGCTTCTTCCTTCTGATGAAGTGGACAAGGTGCTTTCATCTGTGAGGCCGACCACCTGCTTGCTTGACCCTTGCCCATCCTGGCTCATCATGAGCTGCAGGGAGAGGACTGGGTGAGGGGATCAAGGCGGTGGTGAATGCCTCCCTCGAGGAGGGAGTGATGCCATCAGCCCTCAAGGAGGCAGTAATAAGACCGCTTCTAAAGAAGCCCTCCTTGGATCCCCAGGATTTAAACAACTTTCGCCCAGTCTCCAATTTACCATTTCTGGGCAAGGTGATCGAGCGGGTGGTGAGTGCTCAGTTGAAGGCACACTTGGATGAAGCCGATTATTTGGATCCGTGCCAGTCGGGCTTCAGGTCTGGACATGGGACGGAGACGGCCTTGGTCGCCTTGGTGGATGATATGAGGAGGGCTTTGGATAGGGGCGAATGCTCCTTTCTAGTCCTCCTCGATCTCTCAGCGGCTTTTGATACCGTTGACCACGGTATCCTCCTGGACCGTCTGGAGGGGTTGGGCTTAGGAGGCACTGTATTGCAGTGGTTCCGGTCCTTCCTCTCTGGAAGGTATCAGAGGGTAGTTCTCGGGGAGGAGGCTTCGGACCCTCGGCTGCTCACTTGTGGAGTGCCGCAGGGTTCCATCCTCTCCCCGATGTTATTCAACATCTACCTCAAGCCGCTGGGAGCTATCATCAGGAGGTTTGGGGTGCAGTGTCATCAGTATGCGGATGACACGCAGCTCTACCTCTGTTTTAAGTCCTCACCGAGGTTGGCCGTTGAAACCCTGTCCAAGTGCCTGGAGTCAGTGGCTGGCTGGATGGGAAGGAACATGCTGAAACTGAACCCCGACAAGACCGAGGTACTTCTGGTGGGGGACAAGGGAAGGTTAGGGGATGTTGACCTGGTGCTGAATGGGGTACATCTACCCCTGAAGGACCAGGTCCGCAGCTTGGGGGTCATTCTAGACTCCCAGCTGTCCATGGAGGCTCAGGTGGCAGCTGTGAGCCGGGCGGCGCTGTATCAACTCCATCTGATACGGCAGCTGCGCCCCTACCTTCCTAATCACCTGCTCCCATCAGTGGTTCATGCCTTGGTCTCCTCTCGCCTAGACTACTGTAATGCGCTCTACGTGGGGTTACCCTTGAAGACGGTCCGGAAGCTTCAGCTGGTACAGAACGCGGCGGCTCGCCTGATTAATGGCAGCCGCCGGCGTGATCACATCACGCCAGTGCTTAAAGAGTTGCACTGGCTACCAGTTGCTTGCCGAGCCGAATTCAAGGTGTTGGTTTTGACCTTTAAAACCCTACACGGCTCCGGCCCAGCTTATCTCAAGGAGCGCCTCCAGCAACATCAAGTAGGCCGCTCAACAAGGTCTGCCACGGACGGCCTTCTCCTTATCCCATCAGCCAGAGCAGCCAGGCTGGTGGGGACTAGGAAGAGGGCCTTCTCTGTGGCGGCCCCCACATTATGGAACTCCCTCCCTAGTGACCTTCGCCATGCCCCCTCCGTGATGAGCTTCCGCCATGCATTAAAAACATGGCTGTTCAGGCGGGAATATGGGGTGGGTTAGGTTTTTAATGAGAATTTTTTATATTGTTTTAATTATTATATTTTATTGTGTTTTATTGTATTTTAATTGTACATCGCCCAGGGTGGCCGGGTGACCGGCCAGATGGGCGATTGATAAATGTAATAAATAAATAAATAAATAAACTTTGCACTGACAACTTTCTTCCATTCATTTTCTCTCTCTATCATCTCCCTGCCCAAGAAAACTCTTACTGTTGGCACTCAGTCCTGCTGCAGATCCACTATTTCTCACTCAATTTCTCTCTCATCCATTTCTACCACCAACCATCCATCCTCTCTCATCCACCTTCCCCCATGCTCTGCTCGTCCCCCCCACCCCGCTCCATGCAATCCATTGCTCAGTGCTCCACCCTCTCTGCTGTTCCACCATCAAAAGAGTTCACTTTTCTTTTTAAAATCCAAGAAGAATGTGGCGGTGGGGACGGACGGACATGTCATAGAGTTGTATAAAAGTATGCAAGGTGCGGAGCAAGTGGACAGAGAACAGTTTTTTCTCCACTTCTCATAATACTAGAATCAAAGGTCACTCAACAATGCTGAGAGGCAGGAGATGCAGGACAGACAAAAGTAAGTATTTCTTCACAGCGCATAGTTCAACTATGGAATTTGCAACCACAAGATGTGGTGATGGCAGCCACCAATTTTGATGGCTTTAAACGGGGGTTACACAAATTCATGAAGGATAACACTATCAATGGCTATTGGTCATGACAACAATATACTACCTCCAGGATCAGAGGCAACATAAGTACCAGTTGCTTGGAAACAATATTGCAAGAGGGCTATTGCCCTCATGTCCTGTGTGAGGGCTTCCCACAGGAATCTGGTTGGCCACTGTAAGAAACAGAATGCTGAACAGGACGTGCCTTTGGTCTGATCCCGCAAGGCTCTTCTGATGTTAGAGATATTTTGCTACATAAGGCTTTTTAAGAAAAGCCTGCAAATTATGACAACTCCAAAACTGTCAAATACACACCCCACTCAACCTACTACAGGTCATTCTACACTGCCTCTAAAAAGGAGAACCTTATTTTTAAAAAAGAGAGCATGTTTTACTTACATCAGTGGAAACGCAAAAAGTGGAAGTGTCATGATGAACCTTGCTGTCCAATCATCAGGAAGATACCACAAATAGATAATTAGACAGGAAAGAAGATAGAGAACTGATGAATAGAGGAGAAACCTTCCAACCCAGAGTTTCTGCTGCCTCTGATTTTTCTCTCTAAACTCCTCTAGTGCCTGGATATCCTGCAAATTTAAAATATATATAGAGAGAAAATTGTTAAAGCTGAAGTATGTTAGAAGCATTTAACCTTGTGAGCCTTTCTTCTGAAGTTGTAAGAACTAAGCCAGGTATTGAATATACTTAACACTCTTGATATATTTAACCTAAGGCACAATCCAGTCCATGTCTTGCATGCAGCAACACACGTGTGCAGTCCTTGCACAAGTGCACACAGGGAGGGAAGGATGGGGGACACCGGCAGGGAATCCTGTTCATGAGAGGAAGAGGAGGGAAGTGATCACCCCACACCTTTTAACTGTATTTTTTCCTGTTTTAAAAAACGAGTGATCTTACACAGAATAATGATCTCCTGCTCAGGATAACACAATATGCTTGGGGCAATCGTAGAAACCAGGAAAGCAAAGCTAAGAATGTGTGCAGTTTTATCTTTCAGGTACAATTTATTATCTGGAATCACAGTGGATTCGGTACATCTGACCAAACAATTCTGTGTAGGCAGTAATATTTGTTGTTTCCAAATCTAAAATCCTAATCCTTACCATATTTATTTGGAAGCCATTTCCATTGATTCTAAGGGAACTTCATTCCTAGTTGGTATATTTTAGCTGCACCACCAGGCTTGTAAATAGCTAGTCACCTGTGGGTCAGCCGTCAACAAACCAACTTACCAGGGGCAAGAAAGTCTTTGATCTTTGAGAGTCAGTGTGGCATAGTGGTGAGAGTGCTGGACTGGTACGCGGGAGATCCAGGTTCTAGTCCCTGCTCAGCCATGAAACTCACTGGGTGACTTTGGGCCAGTCACTGACTCTCAGCCTAACCTACCTCACAGGGTTGTTGTGAGGATAGAATGGAGGAAGAGGAGGAGGAGGAGGATTATGTAAACCGCCTTGGGTTCCTTGCAGGAAAGAACACTTTTTAGGAAAGAACACTTTTCTTTTAGCCTTTGATATGCCACAAATAAAAACTTTAAGCATGGGCGGGCAAGCATGTTCTTGCTCAACTGTAAAAAGCAGCATGCCCTTTCAGTATTAGGAAGGATTGCAGCAAGGACAGCACCCTAACCCGATTTCAGGAGTTTTACTCATTTCACTTATTTGCATCACATCTACTATCTACAAATGCCTACACTCACCTAACTTACATTGCAGGCTTCCTAATCATATCTTTGCATTCCCACACCTATGTATGTGAGAACATGCTGCTGCTATCAAGAATATTCAAATCCTTGCCATTTTCTAACACCACCAGCCTTAAATTTATTGATACAGTGTCCAATTCCAACGATAAGAATATAACTTTTGACACTTGAAAATAATGTTAGGTCCTTAGATTTAGCTCTTAAAACAAGCAATAAGAGATAAAATAAGAGATGAAACGTACCTTATCAATTTTTTCTAACACTTCTACTGTGGAAGGCTTCGCCTGCTTATAAGGGAAAGGAAAAATTTGTGAACATCTGCCCGCAAGCAGTGCTTTTTTTCTGGAGAAAAGGGTACCGGAACTCTTGGATTACATTTCCTCGGGAGTAGATGGCGATTAAATTGTAATGCAATTAATAGAAGAAAAGGTGCTGGAACTCAGTTCCGGTGAGTTCCACCAGAAAAAAAGCCCTGCCCGCAAGAACTGGGTTATAAACATGTTGCCAACAACTGAACGTTAGAATTGGGGGGAAATGGAGTGATTTTCACTACATAACATGCCTTTTGTTTCAAACTTCATTTCTAATTATGTTATCAACTCTACTTCCTTGGTCACATGATGCTAACATGATACACCCCCAAATGACAGAAAGCACACCCTTAAAGTATTTGGAACATAAGCACCATAACTTTTCCCATAACCACAACTCCCTCGGGAGATCACACGAGAGAAGAAATACAACATGATGGGGAACACAGCAATTTGCAGAGAAGAGGAGTAATTTCAAGAGTAGCATGTTGTATACGAGACTGAAGGTAGTTTCAGACATTACAATTTTAGAATAGCACATATATTCTGGATCAATATAAATTATGTTGCACTATCGTAAACAAGCTTTAGTGCAACACCAATAGGACTTGCTGGCACAACAGGTTCTCCAGGGAGTCCAGTCACATTGATGTTGCGCTAGAAGTAGCTTATAGCACAATGTAATTTACATTAGCAGCAGCGTCGCATTGGATACTGCCCAATGTTAGTCCTACTTAGAATAGACCCACTGAAATAAATGGAACTTAAGTTATTCATTTCAATGGGTCTACTCTAAGTAGGACTAACATTCTATTTAACCCTAAGAACAGATTCTACTTTTGCAGTAAGGTTTATGACCTTAGGAAGATCACAGATCTCATAATTGAAGGTAGTTGTAACATACTGAAACCACGAGCTACTATAAAAAAAAAATTCAGTGTGTTGTTGTCTTATCCCAGCTTATTGAAGCCTCCTACCATGTTACATGTAAATGGTTGAAAGGAGGAGGTTGGTGAACCTTCCTTGTAAAGAAATTACAGTTTTAAGGCTAAAAAAAATTAGACAGCTTTTGATTCAATGCTTCAACACAACAGACTTGAGAAGGAGACAACGGCCGGGTCCACACAACACGGCAACCTATACTCAAGGTTGAATAAGGGTTGAGTGTGGGTTGTCATTGAATTGTGGGCTGTTGTTGCAATGTCGGCTGTTGTTGAAACGTGGGTTGTTGTATTGTCCGAACCCAGCCTTGCTAACAAACCATGGTTTGTTAACCATGAATAACCCATGAAGAGAACCCATGGTTTGTTGTTGGGTTGTGAACTGTGGGTTGTTCGTGGTTAGCAAACCATGGTTTGTTAACACAGCTGGGTTCACACAACACAACAACCCAAGGTTCAATAACAACCTACGGTTCAACAACAACCCATACACAATCTTGTCAACTCAGTCAATGAAACATTTTATCTTTAAATGGATCTTTCTACTCTTAGGGCGCAATCCTATGGTCCCTGGGAAGGCATGCCAGAGACCATAGAATTTTGCAGACAATCTCTCTCCATGCACAGAGAGGGAGGGTCACTACCAGAGGTCTCCTTGTTGTGGCAGTGGAAACCTTGACCATTGTCCTGCTGATGTCCCTCTTTTTCTCTGTATTGACATGAGGGGTGGATCGAGGGAGGCCCTGGATCTGCATAAACCAAAGCCCCCTCGTTCCCCAGGCACATCTCCAAACTGTTTTGGAGGAATTATGTCAGCCCTAAAGTTGGCACAGTAAAAGGAAAAGAGCACTCCCACCCCCACGCACACTTTCTTCCCTGACCAGTGCAAGCCCGGCAGGACTTGGATGTGGTTCCTCTGCCACTGACTCTCCCCACCCATTCTTCATAGATTTGCTCTGTTTGTCTATGGAAAACCAAAGATTAGGGAAGAGATACAACTCCAAATCAGTAAAAGCAATGCATGTGCAGAAAACAGACTCTCTCATTCACACACACACACACACACACACACTATTCTGTATGTAAAAGTCTACTTACTATGGGGGAGCTTGCAAGCAATGGGAACAAAAATGGAATTGTATGATTACTCCTTCACTGCATGGAAGCTGATTCCAAGTAGAAATAAGAGCACCTTAAGGCTTAGCTAGTACATCAATATAACTTTTGTGATGAATCTAAGATTGGTTTTTGACCTAGGCACACTGAACGTGTTCAGTCCCTTGTTCTGTATCACAGCAAGTTTCTTAGAAAGAGATGCTGTTCTTCTGGCAATACAAAAACATGAACCTCTAAGCAAGAAGATTTACTTACCCGCCATCTGGAAATGATTCCACCCATTTCTCTATTTGCGGAGATGGGTCGTTCTGGTAACTTATAACCAATCTTGTAATGGAATTCACAGCTAGAAGTAAAGCATTTGTGTTTTTAATTAAAAATACACCCACAGTGTAATCCAAGAAGTATAAAGATATTTCAAACTGCATGATTACACACCACTGCACACACAACCTAGTTTCCAAATTCTCTGTCACATTGTAACTTCACACACACGTTTTATGTTATGCTTCAGATTGCGTATCTTGTTTTGCAAATTTGAAGTTGTGATAAAAAGCTTTCCAAAGAAAACATAGCATAAAACACCAAGTATCCATGGAAGCAAAATAAAGTGCTAGTCCCTCTTTAATTATCACTGGCATATTTTTTTTAAACCTAAAAGTTCACTTCCAGTTTAGACGACTATCATTAGTATCTGCAGTTTTAGAATGGGGGTATTTGAGAATAGATTAATATTTTTCAAGAAGTTCAACATAAACCGTATTACAAACTTTGTGAAAGGCCCAGAAAGGCATTATTGAAATTCAAGACCACACCTAATGCATACATGGCAGAAGACGCAACTGCAATTGAAATTAATTCATTTCCCTCAAAATGTTTTTACTGGTACTCCAGTTTCTTGGCATACCTGCCAAGAATAGGTGGAGTCCAACTACTTTATCTCTGCCAATGGAAGGCTTCTGACAGCAGAAAAGGGGGGGGCATGAGTTTCAGCAATTCGCCCTCCTCCCTACAGCCTCCTATGCATCCAACAAAATCTGCTCCAGAGATTTGGGGGACCCTCTGGAGCAGATTTTGGGGGGCAGGGAGGGGGTTGTCGAAACGCTGAAAATCACACCTCTCCCTGTTCCACTGATGGAAGCCTTCCATCAGTGGAGGGAAACCAGTTGGATTCTGCCCTAGAATACTTTCAACACAAATTGTGGAGTAGATCTTCTGAAATGAGGCATTCTCCGCAAGCTGGACAGAAAGCACCGTTATATCATGCATGTCTGCAGTCTGCTACAGCAGAAGTGGGAAACCTCAGGCCCAGGGGCCAAATCCAGCCCTCCTGGGGTCTCAATCTAACCCTCCTGGGTCCCCCAGAAGGCCACTCCCCCTTTCCTCAACCACCAGTCATTTGGTGGCTTCCTGGCTTTTGTGCAGGCTTTCCCCCCATTCTAAAAGGTTGAACTGCCTCTCCTAAGTCTTAGTTACTGGTAGTAAGAGCTGTAAGCTAAAATAGGCTGGTAAATTTTTTTGCATTTTAGCCGCACCCCTTTTATCTTTAGCCCCACCCACCACTGGAATGCAGCCCCCCAAGAGCTTCTCCGAAATTGAATTTGGCCCTCAAGTTGAAGGAGGTTCCCCACCGCTACTCTACACACTTAGCAAGGAGTAAGTACCACTGAACTCAGTCAGATTTACTTCTGAGTAGAAATACCAGTCTGTCAGTCCATAATTAACAGGATCAGATATACATAATCATTTATAATAACCTCCGTTTCATTTTTCATTAAATTGACCCAAGAGGCACTATATTTGATGGGCTCAAAATGGAAACCAATGGTCTTATTAATTCTGTGAACACTGGAAACTATGATAATTAAAATGTAAGAAAATGTTTCCACTACGTTCGAAAGGTTAACACTATTAACTGCTGTTAGCTGATTATATATTATATTATATTATATTATATTAAAGAGAAACCTGCAGACTTCTCCTCATCAAGATGCCAAAACAGCTTCATATGCAAGCAGATAGCACAAAGTTAGTCATGGGTGCTTGCAGACTACATTTTTTTAAAAAAAAAGCAGTAGGAGGGGAGTATATGCTATCCAATCATTAACTTCACAAAAAAGTGAAATCTAGGTTTTTAAAAATGTCAAATTATAGCAACCTTTAAAAAAATAAACATGTTTAAAATACAGGCCTGTGGCTCACGCTGGTTCAGCGTGTCTGAGTGTGGAAAGCTAAGCAGGGTCAAGCCTGGTTATTACTTGGATGGGAGACCCCTCCTCTAGTTTCCTGCATTGAGCAGGGGGTTGGACTCGATGGCCTTGTAGGCCCCTTCCAACTCTATGATCTATGAATCTATGAAAAATGAAACCTCAATGCAAGATGCTTAAAATCTCTTCAAACTAAATAATTACTTTCTATCAGGCAGAAAGGCTTGTTTTCTATGTAAAAAGGAATAACGGAAATATTTCTCACATCTGAGGTTAAGGCTGCAATCCTATGCACATTTACTTTGGAGTAACCCATAAAACCCAGTGGAGCTTACTTCTGAGTACACAGGCATAGGACTGAGATGCATGATTTATAAATGACGCATGGAGAGAGCAATCCTATGGTCCCTGAGACCATCCCAGGGACCATAGGATTATTCGGAGTCCCACTACTGAGGCTATACACTGCTACAACCTCGGAAGGGGGACTCTGAGTTCTGATCCCCCTCCCCTGCCCCCTTGCAGCCGACAAACAAAAAGAACGGTGATGGCTGCTTCCCGAGGTCACAAATGTGACTTCGGAGGGAAGGAAAAGGGGTCATTCCGGTGGATGGGGAGGGGAGAGGAGAGGCCAGGATTAGATAAATCCTATGGCTTCTCCAGACCTGGTCCAGCCCCCTCAAGCACACCCTCTCTAGATGGGCTCAAAGGCCCAACTAGAGGAAAAACACTTAAAACGAGGATGGAGAGGTAAAAATTGCCTCCGTTGCTTCTCCCATCCTGTTGGCAGCAGCCCGGCAGGGCACTGGATATGCAGAAGTCACCAAGATTGGAGGCTTCTTTCTAAGGGGAGTACAATCAATATAATATTTAAATCATATTAAGTGTGCTTTAATTTCCCCCCTCAAATATTTCAAGTCAAACACTTGTGGTGCACTGCAACAAAAAGTTAACATGGGATAATTTTTTTAGCTTTGTTATTCTACTTGTATTTAGTAAACATGCTAAATTAGATAAGACTCAAATGTGATGCAATCTGGAAATTTTCCAAAAAGCTCACATCACTGATCCTGTATAAGCCTAGGACAATGCACAAAATCAATATGGGTGACCTTGTATGCCTGGGTCTCTAATGTGGTGCCCGTAGGCACCAATATGCCACAACACGCCTACAGACACCTTTCCTAGCAGCTGTCATGCTCCCTGCCCCTCCTGATCTTTATTTTATTTCTTAAGAACTTTTTAATTAATTTTTTTTAACTGGGAGGCTGGTACCCTGCAAAGCAAAGGGATGCTCTTGCGTGCCATCTTTATTTGGGTTCAAAAGAGTGGTTTTGTGTTTTGAAGCTCAACTCCCAACTCCGCCTTGTATTTAGGTTGTTGGGCAAGTTACTTTTCTTTAGCCAGTTCGGCTTCTGGGAAACAAGTGTTCTGTGACCAGCCATGTCCACCCTGTTGTATGCCTCTTTTATACACTCCAGTTACCCGAGCTCTGCAATGTATTCAGCTATCGAATTATGAATATTTATGACTATTAACCAAACACCACGGACATTTACTTTCCATCTCATGGAAAAACTATATTCCCCCGGTACCTCCCAGCACTTGCTTATGGAACATTCCAGACGCTTACTTCTGAATAAACATGGACAGGATCAAGCTGAAATCCCACTTTGTGCAATGAGAGACTTCCAAACAAAACAGCCGCAACCTTCAAGTCAAGTGATCTCCCTTCATATGTTTGCATGTATACTGAAAGCACTAAAAAAAAAATATGTCTCTGCACTGTGGACGGATTGCATGGCAAATGTACTGGATCATTCTCCTAGATTGTATAAACACTCTATTTACCCAAACTCTTACAACACTTCTGTTGCTGGCATTCTGTGGTAGAAGAAGCTAAAATTGATTGCTAATTTCAAGGCAAAAATAGAGTGAACAACAGGACTGGCTTCAGAGAGTATATTCTCTACAGTACAGTGTACATGTGGTGGTGCAAGTCTGAACTGCACCTGTTGACCCTGCCCTCTCTCTGTGCATGACAGTCACATGTTCCAAGGTCCCATCTGCAGGGGCTTATGCACCTCAACACATATAGGTCCAACTGTAAAATCTGAGGGTATAGATCAGAGCTGGTTAACTTCCAGGGGTCAGGGGCCACATTGCCCCACAAAAACCACGGGGGCACCCTTCCCCCACCATCAAAATTGCTGCGGCACACACACGCACGTGCAATCTTGGAAGGAAACAGGCTTCCAGGAGTGCAATTCTCAGTGACATGGGGTAGTAAATTTTCCAAACTGGAAAATTTTGCAGTACATTTTTCCGCAGAAAATTTTCCGTTTCATAGTTCAGTAATAAAAATGAATGTTTGCCATTTGCAAATACGGTATTAGGCAAGCTTGGCAGTTTCAAAGTTGTAATTAATGTTTTTCAGGTGATTATCCTTAGGAAGTATGTGAGAGAATACAGATATGTCATTGAAATACATCTATGGCTCAGAGTGAAATGGAATTAATAAATAGTGACAGCAAAACTGAAGGTGCCCCAACAACCTTAGTAGTAGAGAACTTTGTTGAAATAGATACGTTGTCAGCATATCATGCACATTTCTTTGGTTTGCTGAAATTAATTAGTCTGTCAAGTTTTCAGTATTTTGTGTGTGTGTGTGTCCCACACAAATTTAAACAATGTAAAGGAAGTACCGTACATGCTATTGTGTTTAAATTTTTACAAGTATTCCAGTAAAAAATTCTACATAACATAGCATTGAAATCATGTTTAGACCAAAAAAAAAAAGTCCTACAACTCCCAGCATTCCCCAGCTAGCCATGGCTGGGGCATTCTGGAAGTTGTAGCACTTGTAGTTGTAGGACTGTAGTTGTAGGATTGTAGGAAATAGTAGGGCTTTTTTCTGTCTAAACATGCATAGGATTGCACCTTAAGTGTGCTTTAATTTCCCCCCTCAAATATTTCAGGTCAAATACTTGTGGTGTATTGGAACAAAAAATAATATGGGGTACTTTTTTAGGTTTGTTGTTTATTTTACCTGTATTTGATCAACATGCTAAATTAGATAACTCTCATGGTTTTCTGATGCAAACTGAATTTTTTCTGGCCAACCCACATCACTGATCCTGTATAACCCTAGGATCATCCACAAAACCAATGATCTTGTATGCCTGGATCTCTAGCGTGGTGCCCATGGGCACCAATGAGCCCCACTGTGCCCACAGACACATCCCCTGCCCCTTCTGATTTTTATTTTATTTCTTAAAATGTTTTTAATTAATTATTGTTTTCACTGGGAGGCTGGCTTGATGCAAACCAAAAGGCTGCCCTCCAGTGCCATCTTTGTTTGGGTTCAAAAGAGTAGTTTTGTGTTTTGAAGCTCACCTCTGCCTTGTATCTAGGATGTTGGGCAAGTTACTTTTCTTTAACTAGTTTGGCTTCTGGGATCTTTTATTTTGATTGCTTTGTTTACTAAATACAAGTAAAATAAACATGCTACATTAGATTTATTTATTTATTTATTTATTGAATCGCCCATCTGGCCAGTCATCTGGCCACTCTGAGCGATGTACAGTCTAATGAGCAATGTACAAAAACAAAACAAAAAACAGAGCGTCAGTTAGCCCGGGGGGGGGGGGCAGTCCAACCGGAGCAGGCCCTGATGTTCCCTCTGCCTGCTCCTGCCGTCTTCACTCCTTCCTCTTCCCCACACGGCCCTTGATGTCAGTTAGCCCTGGGGGGGGGGGGGGAGTCCAACCGTAGCAGGCCCCAATGTTCCCTCTGCCTGCTCCTGCCGCCTTCACTCCTTCCTCTTCCTCACAGGGCCCTTGATGTCAGATCTCTCTAGGGCAGGGGTGGGCAAGTTGTGGCCCTCCAGATGTTTTGCCTGTGGCTCCCATCAGCTGTACCCAGCATAGCGAATAGTGAGAGATGATGGGAGTTGCAGGTGAAAACATCTGGAGGGCCACAAGTTGTTTACCCCTGCTATAGGGCATCAGAACATTTTCTGATGCAAACTGAGAATTTTCCTGTGGAATGACCCTAGGCAAATTAACCTAATTTGCATTGGATTTTTTTTCCAGAAAACCCACATCACTGGTGATTCTGCTCGCAAACAATCAAGTACAGTAATACCTTGGATTGCAAGTAACTTGGTTTGAGAGCGTTTTGCAAGACAAGCAAATTTTTAAATATTTATTTTAAAAAATTTGACTTGATATACAAGCGACGTCTTGCAATACAAGTACTGTAGTATGGCTTAAATTAAAAATCTCTGTACAAATTTGGGGGGGGGGATTTCGTTTTGATATATGAGTGTTTTGGATTACAAGCACATTTCCGGAACGAATTATGCTCTCAATCCAAGGCATGACTGTACCTTGTTTTCTTGCAAAATTGCCACTTTTTTGGCCACCACCACAGCAAATCTGTCAGTGGCGGAGGCAGCAAAAATGGCCCACATGTTTCCCACCCCTGGTATAGCTTTAGCTATTGGGTGGAATAGAAATGTAATAAATAAATATGTACAGAACCTAGAAATACTTAGGGCCAAATGCACATGATGTTGAATCATACGTTGAATCATACAGAGATTTTTGGAATTTACAAAGTGCAGCCATAGAGGCTACAAATGAAAGCAGAAGGCATCTTGGGCGGTATCTTTTCCCCTTGTGGAGTAAAAAGCAGCATTGCGGGGAAGAGTGGAGGTGATTTTTCACATATCTGACAGTCTGCATTTTTGTCTTCAAGTTGTAACACTGTCAGTGTTCTGTTAGTCATCAAGGAAACTTCCTTGCGAGGTCAGGGATGCTAAAGATAACATTATTCCTGTATTCAAATCGCTGCCAAGCCACAATTGCTGCATATATATGGTTGGATAATTAATTCTGAGAATGATGAATTACTAAACCAAAGAAACGAAGACTATGGTAGAAGAAAAGTATCCCTTTAGGGAGCAATCCTAAACTCCTACATTTTTTTTCTATCTAAACATGCATAGGATTGCACCCTTAACCAAGCAGTCCAACAGGGCCAGGGGAGGGAGAATCCATGGGGGCCAAACCAAGACTTCCTATACCTGTTATGCTCGCACTGGCAAGGCAGAAGATGTTGGGAGTGTTTTTCCTCTGCTGAGGGGGACGTTTCTCAGCCTTTTCCCATTTTGAACTTTTCCCTCCCATTGCTCCAGAGCTGGTTTAGTTCACTGCCTCCCCCAATTCCGGGGGCACATCAGGGGACCGGGAGGGCAAACATCTCCTTTTTGCCCTCAGTAACACACCTTCCCGTGTCACCGTACAGAGTAGGCTTCCAAGGGCTGACCTGTTTCTCTGCCCATGGACCTCCCTCTTCATGGGCAAAGAGGGGCTTCTGCTATATTCTATGACCACAAGCCAAGGACCATAGGACTGCAGACTAAGCTATTCTGAAATGTCGAACTCTAGTAGACGCATAATGCCTGTACTGGTTCTTAACGACAAGATAGATAAAATGGTCACAGACTGAAAACTAGTAATCTGCTATTAGAGTCATTATTTTAAATGGAATCTAAATCACACAGAGCATGAATAAAAAACCAAAATGATGGGAACTGTTTCAGGACTGGGCAGTGGGAGGGAAGAATAGGACAATACTTTCCTTATACTCTCCACTGCCCTAGGAAGAAAGTCCAAATAAGGCTTCCCCACCCCATCATAGTGTGTACCTGGTTCCCCCACCAGCCCCCCAAAAGAAAAAAAACACCTTGTAATTCATGTGTTGCAATGACAAGGACTATTATAGCCGTTTATCAGTTTCATACTTGACAGTAGTTAAATACAGTAATCCTGAAATACAGTTCCTTTTGAAGAGGCAAATCAAATCTCACACTTAGGACGCAATCCTATGGCCACTAGACACTTAGATGGCCATAGGATAGGTCGGAGTCCCAGTTCCAACCTCAAAATGCATTCCAAGGTCGGAGCTGGGACTGTGACCGCGAAGCGCCCTCACAGCTGGTGCGGTTCTGTCTGCACCAGCTGCCACTCTGTGACATCACAAGACCAACTTCGAAGCTGGTGCTGGGGGTGTTGGGGGAGGAGAGAGGAGGAGTGGGGCTCCACCTATACACCTCAGCTCCTCCTCCTCGCAAAGAGGGACAAAAGACAGATGGCCGATCTGGAAGCACTGAGGCATCCTTGCTTCCACACTCCTCCTGCAGTCAATTGGATGCCCGTAATCCTCTGAGTCCGGAGGCTTGTGGGAAGCCACATTAGATGGCAGTTAGTCTCCATAATCATACACTAGAGTACGTGAAATAATAAAAACAAACCGAGGGTGCCTCTGACCACATACAACACACTTTCCCCCAAACAGAATCCTTTCCTTTACATCTTTCCCCCTCTTTCTCCATCAACTTTGCACAACATATATAGTTGTATAACACACACACCCCAATTATTTTAAGTTTAACAGAGGAGTGTAAGGGCACACAAAAACATACACAAGACCACTGATCCTGGATTAGGAACACTTTCAAAACGAGAGGTGGGGGTGACGAGAGCCAGGTAGTTGTACTGGGGGCGTCCATCAGGAAAAAATATATATCCAAAAGTAACAGTAGCAGCTGCTTTTGAGTTTAAATGTGATCAACAAAGATGGCTCACCCAGGCCACAAGGTCTATTTTCAAGAACAGGACTGGAATATATGAAACAACAAAAATCAAGCCTCTAAACATGTACAGAGTGTCAGGTTCCCTCCCCGAAAAATCTAAATTAGTAAACCACCGCAGGGAAATCCTGTTTCCACGAAACAGGATTAACAAGCAAGGTACCGAGGGTGTATATCCAAGTTCCCACCCGAGTATTTCTCTTTTTAGTGGGTGCGATGGGCATGGGCGGCGGGTGCTGCCTGATCTAAATGGGTCACGAAGGACGAGCCCAAGCAAGCTAGCGGGAGCAGCTCAACAAGGCAGGGCCCTCCCTTCTTTTTCTGACACCTCCGTTCTTTGACTCTGCCATTAAACTTAAAAGGCCACCGTCAGTTATTACTTTGAACATTTCTACGCGACCTCCCCTCCCCCGTCTCTCTCCTCCTCTAAGTTTTTCTATCAGACTCCTTTAACCAACCAACCTACCTACCTACACACACACCTCTCTGGCTGTCCTTCCGCTTGAACACGCACCTTCCCCGCCCCCCAGGGGCTCTTTTTCCGTCTTGCCTCGGCTGCGCTGCTCACTGCGGGAGGGAGGAGGCGGAGAAGAACGGGGCTTCCAACTTCCTCCGGGCCTCTCAAGTCCAGGAACAACGTGGGAACACTGGCAAAACATGTAGAGCGGCCATCTTGGAAAAGGGCAACGGAGCGACCGGCTAGGCAGATGATTCCGGGGGAGGGGGTGACTGACGTCGAGTGCAGTGCGGCCATCTTGAAAGAGGGCAAATAGTCAAGGCCTCCGATAAATCTGCCGCCTGAAGCAGTCGTTTCATGGTCGGGCTTATGACGCCCCCTTGGGAACCCGGTTCCTAACCAGCGGGGTGGGGGACGGGGAGGACTGTTTAAAATGCACATTCCGTTTTGCTCCGAAAGCCCGATTGAAGCTGCATTCCGGAGACAGTAGAAGTAGTCAAGTAGGTCTGTTTTTGAATGCCAAAGCAGGCGCTTGCTTCTGAGTGGACGGGCAGTGGAACCAACCGAATCCTCCTGCGCCTAGATGGGAAGGAAGGCTTGCTTGACCCTGTTTGCAGGGAAAGGGGGCGGGTGAGAGCGAGGAGCGATAGAAGGCTGTCAGCCCGCCCACTATAATCAGTCATCCAGATCAGGCTCCGCCCCTTGCTGGCTGTTAACTTCAAAAGGAGGGCAGTTGGACGGTAGGAAGAGAATTATGGGAGCAGCTGCTGTTTTTTGTGCGGGAAGTTTGAGAGCGCTTAGCTCTGAAATGGCGGGGGGGGAGAAGACATTATTTCTCTTATTTGTTATTAATAATATTAACATAGCATTCTCGATGTACATGGTGCTTTGCAAAGAACAGGTCCCTAACCCAAAAGGCTTACAGTCTAAAATAGACAAAGGGAAATAATGGGGTGGGTAGAAGCATGGCTTGGGTAAGGGCAGGGGGAGAAAATGGGACTTTAAATTTGGCTTAGTTACAATAAGATAAAGGGACTAGAACAGGGCTCTCCAACCTTGGGTCCCCAGATGTTGCTGGCCTACAGCTCCCAGCATACCCGGCCAGCATGGCTAATGTCAAGGGATTCTGGGAGCTGTAGTCCAGCAACATCTGCAGACCCAAGGTTGGAGAGCTCTGGACTAGAGGGATAATCCAGTCCAGGCATCTGGGTCCTCATGGGAGAATGGGTGTTGTTGTTTCAAGGGATGGGGCTTTTGGGAAGCTGAGCATGATGGAGCTGAGCAAGCGAAGGTCATAGGAAACTGACTAGTTTCAGACAACATGATAACCCACACTCAAGGGTTGAATGTGTGGGTTGTTGTTGAAATGTGGATTATTGTGTTGTCTGAACCCAGCTGCGCTAACAAGCCATGGCTTGTTAATCACAAACAACCTATGAAGAGAACCCATGGTATGTTGTTGGCTTTTGAACTGTGGGTTGTTCACCATGGTTTGTTATCTTGGCTGGATTCAGACAACATGATAACCCACGTTTCAACAACAACCCACAGTTCAATGACACTGTGTTGTTAATATTATTATATTTATTTGTATCCTGCCTTTCTCCCAACACTGGGACCCAAGGTAGCTCACAGCCTTTAAAACTCATACAATTAAAACAAAAATACAAAAGTTAAAAATGGAATTAAATCCTCAATAAAATGGCATTAAAAACAGTACAATATACATAACAGTGGCCTTCCTCATGGGCAGAGGAGAAATTGAACTCTAACAGGCACCAAGGAGACTTGTTCATGGCACCCTTCTTCCCTTCAGCTGGGTATTTTTTTAGGCAAAGAACAAGGACAGACAGATTTTCTTCGGTGTAAGCTAATGAGTGTTGCTCCTATTTAATCCTTCTTTCTCTTTCTTTAAAAAAAGGAATAACATTCAACCAGACCCAACCTTCCCATGCAGCCAGTAATGCTAACTGTGTGCTAGGAGAGAGAGAGAAACTGACAGAGTCAGTATAATAATAAGCACATTATTAAAGGTTCCTATTAGAGTCGAGAACTTGGGGTGACTCAGTGAAATTGCTTAACAGGAGATGCAGGACACAAAAAAGGAAGGACCTCACCACAATACTTTTATCACATTTCTATGCCACCTCTCTTCCAAGGAGCACATGCTTCACCCCCATGCCACCCCATTTTACTCTCACAACAACCCTGTGAGGTAGGTTAGGCTGAGAGAGAGATGTCCCAGATGCCCAGGACAGAGACTTTGTGGCAAGCCTGGAGCTCCAGGAGGCCCAATCTCCGTGCAGGAGGCTCCGCAAGCCCCATTCCTCACCTCTCCCTTCTCTGCTAGGCTATGAGGTCTATGTGCCTGCTTTTGCAGGGCGCAGGAACAGGAATTTAGCAGCGCTACTGTTGGGGAAGAGGAGGACATGGAGGTTCCTGGCTTTCTGGAAGAAGCGGGAGCCAACCAGAGCGAGACCCCACTTGAAGGAAGTGTGGGTTGAGGAGGGGTCTACTACCAGGGGAAAATGGAGCAGATTCAGGGACATCTTTAGGAGGCAGAAGAAAGACAGTGGAGAAAGAGCTGAAGAAGAACTCTGTGGTGAGGAGGCGCTATAGGCTCATGCTGTCCTAGGCTGCACGGTCTCTGCATCTGCTTTGGCAGGGCCAAGTCCACAGATGCTTCTGCTGTGCAACAGAAATTTAGCAGGGACGAAAGAGGACATGGAGGTGCCTGTCCAAGAAGTGGGAACCAGCCAATGTGAGACTCCCATTAAAGGAAGCATAGGTCAAGGAAGGGTCTACTACTGGGGAGATGTGGAGCAGGTTCAGGGAGAACTTGAGGAGACAGAAGAAAGGAGGAGCTGAAAGGGTTGACGAAGTGGAGCAGTATGGTGAGGAGGTGCTCTGGGCTCATGGAACATTACTGGAAAAGCCTGAGAAATTCTCATTTGGCCAAGGTTCCTTCAGAGTTGCAAGGTAGAAGCAGGATTCCAATGTGAGGGTGTTCCTGATTTTTGGCTCAGTGTTCTACAAGCTCCCTGGACTGAGAGATTTTGGAGGTTAAATTGGGCCTCCTTCAAAGTAGGGAAGCGCTATGAATCTCTCTATGTCCTCCTCCCCCTCTCATCCAGGTGAGCCAGAACAGGCAGACACTGCCTGTGCCTAATATGCCTCCCATGAAGACACCCTCCTGAAGTGCAAGAAGGCAGGTTCAGAGGCGGGGCGGCCAGCAGTGGAGTGGGCAATATCCAAATCAAGTGGAAGGCGTTGGAGGCATCTGCCAAGGCGCCAGTGCTGAGGAAGCCAATAGGTAGCCATCTGCCAGTGAGGGAACTTTGAAGACAAACTCTGAAGATATGTATGCGCTCCATTTCATAGTGGAGCTGACAGCTGTCAAACAGCCCAACTGGACCCCAAAGTGGGGCCTTGTCTCTCATCTGCTCCATTTGCTCTTGGTCTCTGCCAGGCCATCATGCGGGATGCCTTTTTGGAGCTGGACAACTTCTCCAGCCTCCTGGCTGCCATTCAAGCAACCTAACAATAGCACAAGGCAGGAAACCCTAGATTTGCAGGAAAACGAGCAGAACAGTAAAAACTGAGGGGAAAGGCAAGGAGGGAGCCAACTTGCATGACAAAGGAAGGGTTGCCCCCTTGGCCCAACCTCATTGTGGTCAGCTCAACCAGTGGTTCGCCAAAGAATGAGGAGCTACTGCTCCGGAGAGGGACTCATTTTTCCCCCTAATGGATCCTCACCTCTTGCAGCAGCTTGGTTGCTGGACTCTCCACTTTTCCAGGGGTTGGAGCCTGATGGTCTGGGCCCAAGAGCAGCCTTCCTGCAGGGGCCTTGTATATCCCTGGGCTGGTGGAAGTCTGTGCCTCTGACAGGGCAGCAGGGGAGATGGAGAGCAACCAAACCCTGCGTTTCTGTTTCCTGTGTTGTCTGAACCCAGTCAATATGTCCAGATATAAGGGCAGGGAAATTAGGAGGGTTTCAAGATGAGGACAAGAAGCTTTCCCAGGCTCTGGAGCAGATAGGAAGCCAATGAAAGGAGGGTGTTATATAGTCAGAATGATGAGAAAGGTGAATAATTTTGGAAGTAAAGTGCTGGGTGGATGTGAGTGGAAAAAAGTACAACAGAAGATCAGAGAAGAGATTGCAGTAGTCCAGATGAGATATGACCCGGGTATGGACAAGAGTTCTTGCTAAAGGGAAAGAAAGGAAAGGCCTTTTAAAAAAATAATAATAATTTGATGGGCAAAGGTAAAGGATTTGTGCCAGATCAATGAGTGGATGGCAGTGCTGTCAATAGATAAGGAGAGTGAACAAGGAGATGGGAACTCAGGAGGAAAAATGAGAAGTTCAGTCTTGGACATTTTGGGTTTGAGATGATATTGAAACACCCAAGCAGAAATATCAGAGAGACTGCTGGAAGTGTGGGATTAGATGGAGGGCAAAAGGTAGAGAAGAGCTGAAGGTTATCAGCATATGTGTAGTACTGAAAGCCATTGGATGTGATGAGGCTACCCATGGACAGTGGACCTGTTCACACGTCACAACAAGTGTGTGACAAGGATTAATTAACCCTTGGGCTGACATGTGCCGGCCGCCATTTTGAATATGCAAGCATTGGCCAGCAGATGTCGTGACTTGCCATGTGATGTGAACTCAGGCGGCAGAGGTTATTTGAAGGTTAGACAACTCAAATAACCCATGCCTTGTTTTAGGGTTATTTGACAGTTGGCTAATCCTCAAACAATGCCTGCTGCTTGGGTTCACATGACATGGCAGGCCAGGTGCTATGCAAAAAATGATGTCCATGGGTGCCCAGCACAACACAACAGCCCCTGTGGGTAAATTAAGCTACAGTGGGCTGTCATGTTGTGTGAACCAGATTGTATGTAGAAAGAATAGTAGAGGGCCAAGCCCTGAAAGAACCCCAAAATTGAGAGGAAGTAGAGGAAAGGTGTCTTCCTCACCCCCATCCCCATGGAGACACTGAAAGAGCAATTAGAAAGGTAGCAAGAGAACTTACTGTGAACAGAATCACAGAAACCAAGGGAATCAAGTAGGAGAGCGAGATCAAAGGTGTCAGAGAGGTTGAGGGTGATGAGAACTGAATAGGAAGCCATAGATTTGATTATTGTGAAGGCAGTTTCAGTGGAGTGCAGGGGGTAAAAGCCAAATTGAAAAGGATCAAAAGCAGAGTTGGAGGGGAGAAAGTGGAGACTGGCCATATAAGCAGCATGCCACAGGAGTTTGGAGATAAAGGCTGGGTTCACACAACACGACAAGCCACCCTCAACCTTGAGTGTGGGTTGTTGTTGAACTGTGTGGATTGTTGAAACTTGGGTTGTCATATTGTCTGAACCCAGCCATGATAACAAACGATGGTTTGTTAACCATGAACAACCCACAGTTCACAATGCAACAACAAAACATGGGTTCTCTTCATGGGTTGTTCATGGTTAACAAACGATGGTTCATGGATTCAGACAACATGACAACCAACAACAACCCATATTCAGCCCATACTCAAACTTGAGTGTGGGTTATCATATTGTGTGAACCCAATCAAAGGGTAGAAGGGAAATGTGATAGTTAGAGAGGGAGGATGGGTCAGAGATTGGCTTTTTGAGAATCCGGGAAACATTGGAATGTTTGCTAAAGGGAAGGAACCAGAGGGGGGAGATGGTTGAACGCTTAAAGGCACTTTTATTGCTGGGTAGGTAGCAGAAGATGGGGAAGCTGCATACTTTCCAAATAAAATGCTTCTTCGTAATGGGTGGGCCGTAGAAAGTGAAGCCTTATTAAGTGGGGCTGGTTGTCAGTCAATGACTTCAAATACATTATGAATTCTGAGCAAGATCATTATTTCAGCCCCAAAGCGGAGTATATTACGGTATAAATTATGACAAATATACTCCCTAGGATTCAAGACTGAAATACATTTATATATTTTGGTCTCAATCAGTGGACCATTTATTTTTAGGATTTGTTGCTATAAGATCTGGTAATGTCCAGTCTACAGTGTAACTGGGCCATTTGCTTTACAAATGAAAATAGGGTCAAAGGTGCCCTCAAAAAATGATTATTCTCACAACTGCAGAGTACTGTTGCAATTTACACACATTCAACCATATTTATTATCCGAATAAAGAGGTTAGGTGTGTGTGAAAAGGGAGGGAAAACAAATGAAAAGAATGCCTGTTGGAAACCATTTATATCCCTGTGACCCATTCTATTCCCTCTCAGGATCCACTCCTTGCTTTATGTGTTGTGTGGATTGATTCCAGTGGAGCCCAGTCATTGGCATTCTCACCTCCCACTGTTTCCAATGCACCTTCAGATAGTTCCCATTGTTTTCAATGGCCATTGCCATTTGTTTTAGTATATCCAGAAAAGGATGCAATTTGTTTAAAAACTTACTTGTCTCCATCCTCAGGTGCCAGAAATGTTCAAAATCTGTTCAGTTAATTTTCGAAAAAGAAATAATACCAAATGAACAACTTAGTCTTTTGAGGGTATATGGTAGCCTGGCAGGATATGATAACTTGCTGATTTCATAGATCATAGAGTTGGAAGGAGCGGCTATCGAGTCCAACCCCCTGCTCAATGCAGGAAACTATAGGAGGGGTCTCCCATCCAAGTAATAATCAGGCTTGACCCTGCTTGGCTTTCCACGCTCAGACAAGCTGAGCCAGCATAAGCCACAGGCCTGTATAAGATTGCTTTGCTAATTTCTCAAAGATAAGACAACCCTTTACCAACTGGAAACTTACTACAATGTGCAGTGCAGGTAACTGCTTCATAAACCAGTCACTTGTGTCACATGTTTTGTAAAGAATCTTAGCACACATCCATACCACCCAATCAGGAATCCAGAGAATCAGGAGAGCAGTAAAATTCTCACCATTTGGCAGGAAGTTACAGACATTGCATCTGTACTCTAATCATTTATGAGGGTCAAATTCTATGGTGGCAGCAACTCCGCATACAAAAATAATTCAGTGGTGGCCAGATAGCATGTGAACAGGCCAGATTTAGCAGATGATATAGTTGTTCAAATAGATCTACAATGTAGCTAATATGGAATACAGACTAGTATATCCCCACACACCACCCTGCAAAGTGTTCTTGCTCAGGGCTCCAGCCAGTCTTATAGTGCTGTTCAGACTTCTCCGGAAGCGGGAGAGGGTTGAGGAGCAGTGAAGGGAAACGGGACTCCCTTTTTAAATTATTTTCCTGAAGCCTTCCTCTGCAGTGCTATAGAGCATTAGAGGGTTGAGGTTTGGGGCAGGCTGCCAGTACTGAGTCTCCACATTGCATTGCTATATAGCAAGTGGGTGCAGCGCTCTACAAAGTGGGGAAGGGAAAAGGTGTCCTTTTTCCTTTCCTTCCTCCTGAAATGTCCCCATATAGCACAGGAAGGGGAGGGGTTTTTTCCAACTCTTGAATATGATCCCAGCAGCCCTGATTGCTCCCTCTAGAATACTCACTATAAGATATTAGCAGCTTGAGCAGGCTATTTTCCTCCCCCACCCACCCCGCCTTCCATTTTCTTTATTCAACCAGTGCCTGAACATTCCATGTCTACTGTTGTCAGCCATAGGTGAAATTGATAGACGCATACCGTCTGCCTGCCTTCTGGTTCCCTTAGACCAGGGGTCTTCAAACTAAGGCCCGCGGGCCACATCCGGCCTGCCTTGCCTTTTTATCCGGCCCAGCAGCTGATCAGCGGAAGCAGACGTTTTTTTAACTCTTTCGCTTCAAGCGCCGATTCCTTTAATTCTTTTCCATAATATGGAAAAATTAGTGGTGGTGTTTTACCTCTTATGTATGAGCTGATGTAGCTAAGTCAGATTTCTAATGTTTAAAAAATGCTACTTTGCGTATGCTCATTTGTGTGATGGCAAAAACAAGAGTATATTCATGTTAGGCATGAAACAATTGTGCAACTATATACCGTATTTTTCCGTGTATAAGACGCCCCCATGTATATGATGCCCCCCACTGGGCAGTTTCGCAACTGTGCGGTTCTCTCCTCGGCTTACTTCCGTGTATAAGACAACCCTCAATTTTTAGTCTAACGATTTTAGGAAAAAGTATAATCTTATACATGGAAAAATACTGTATGTAAATACCACCAGCCCTGCCAGGAGTATTCATTAATATTCCCTCTTCTTCCCTCCTCATTCCTTTTTCCTTGTGTGTCGTGTCTTTTTAGATTGTAAGCCTGCGGGCAGGGACTGTCTTGGCAATTGCTGTAAACCGCCCAGAGAGCTTCGGCTATTGGGCGGTAGAAAAATGAAATAAATAAATAAATAAAATAACTTTCTATTTAAGGGGGAAAAAATTCACCCCTATCAAGTAAAAAAAAAGGACCCGGGTCCTTTTTTTTTTTACTTGATCCATTCGTTCATATTTTTTTCAAACTATAGTCCGGCCCCCCAACAGTCTGAGGGACAATGAACTGGCCCCCTGTTTAAAAAGTTTGAGGACCCCTGCCTTAGACCATGGGTGGGCAACTTGTGGCCTTCCAGATGTTCTGGCCTACAACTCCCATCAGCCCTAATCAGCAAAGGCGCCCTCCTGAAGGCTCCTCCTCCCTCTACTGTCACCACCACCAGCCATTCCAGCAGGCTGTGCACAGGGAGAAGAGAGGGAGCACAGGGCCATTCCACCAGCCCTGCCAGGAGTATTAATATTCCCCCTTCTTCCCTCCCCATTCCTTTTTCCTTGTGTGTTGTGTCTTTTTAGATTGTAAGCCTGCGGGTAGGGACTGTCTTGTTAATTGTTGTAAACCGCCTAGAGAGCTTCAGCTATTGGGCGGTATAAAAATGAAATTAAATTAAATCAAATAAATAAATAGTTAATGGTGAGGGATGATGGGAGTTGTAGGCCAAAACGTCTGAAGGGCCACAAGTTGCCCACCCCTAGGGGAACCAGAAGTCAGGCAGACTATACGTGTCTACCAATTTAGCCTATGGCTGACGACAGTAGGTAGCTTTTTCATCCCCAGGCCAGAAGTCCAAGCTGCTCATAGAAAACAGTGGGGAAATCCAGGATTTTAGTGTAGCTCTGTCACACACACACACACACACACACACAAATAATAAACTCCCAGAGGTAGCTGAAAAGACAGGAGTTCCTTTTTTTTGGCAATCAATGTGAACCCTGAAGATCCTCTCAAGATAATGAGTGTATCTCTATGCTCTCAACATTCTGTAAGTCATTAAGCTCACAGACCCTTGCTAGGTCATTTTCCGGGGTTTAAACATTTATTTTTCTTGTTACAAACTTCTATATGTCTGGGTAGTAAAAGAGTCTCCCAAGTACTGTATGTAGAAAGCACTCCCTTATTTTGGGTAGGCCCTGTCTGTTTTGCTTCCAACTGATAGGCACTCAACTATTCAAGTTCACTATTTGAGGGAATGATGATTACTAAAACATTTTTAAAATTAGCATTCCTAGTAGAATAAGTTGGAGAAAATAAGTTGCTATCGGCTAAATGTGAACCATGCCTCAGATTTCACACGTGTTTTGAATGTGAGGGATCTGCCAAAACACGTGGATTCGTAAGGAACTAGAGTGCCTTTCATTATGTTCAAAGTGTATTTCACTCACCACTGAGTATCAATTCACAGCAAGCCTGTGTACAGCTGAGATTAGTAGTAGGTTCCAGTTGAGATGCTGCCAGACAGGCTGGAGTGCTGGCAGATGCAATTTTTTTGTTTTGCAACTGTCCTCTTTAAAGATACTACAGTACACAACTTTTTAGGCAGGGTGCGTGGAGAATATATATTTGGCATTACTTCTTTAAAATCTTATCTAATTCTTTTGTTTGCCACTCAAATAGATTAGAGGTTACTTCTGTTTTGTTGCTGTTCATTTTACTAATCTTGATAAGAAATTCATGTTTAAAGCTGGTACTTAAATTGAATTTCAGGCTTAACTATCCATTTATTCTAATAAGAGCCAGAGAAGTTTGCGACTTTTTATGTTGCTAAGAAACACACATAAAATGTGCAGATCATAATATTTATTCTCCGCCAGAATCTTAGACCTGACCCCAATTCTCACCCTACTTCATCTATGTTATTACACACAAAAGTCAGTATGCTTGGGGGAATGCTATTGCCAGGATTGGTTTGTGGCAGAACTGTCACAAACAATCAGCCACTACAGAAAGTTTGAGACAGTATTGCATCAGAATTCTGATTATTTGGTTTATGCATTTTTACTTTTTGCCGCACTGTGGCATCAATTGTACAGTAGCTCTCCTTACTGAAACTCTGTATAGTATAGTCTTCTCCAACCTGGAACCTTCCATGTGTTGGACTACAACCCCCAGCATCCCCAGCCAGCATGGCCAATGGCTGATCTAACACAATGAACATTTATATGCAAGTAAGTGATGATGCTAAAATCTGTTGGCCTGCTGTGGTTCTGCATTTCATGCCGATTAGTCTTTTAATGCACAAATAGCTCATTTTAAACTGTTCATTCTTAAGTTGATAGTAATGTTACTGCTTCCTTGACTTGAGTTTATTGTATAGTCAGTCTTTATATGAATTGCTGTAAGAAAACGATCTACTACAAATGTCCATTTGGCAAAGAAAATTATCCATGAGAATAAATCAGAATTGGACAAAATATTACATGTGGTTCAAAACTGCCCCTTACAGAAAACAAAAACTTTGTCATAGATTGCTTAGTAGAATCCTGACGTAGATATTTGGTAAGCTATGCATGGTTACTTGCAAAACTACACCCCTGTTCTTGGTTCTTATCTAGCCAAAGTTACCGGTAAGTACTTTTTAGCGCTGTCCTATGCGTGTTTACTTGGAATTAAGACATACTGTGTAATGGAGCTTACACTCTAGGGTGTTTAGGATTGCAGCCTTTATCCCATTGTTTTCAATTATTGAACAATTATGTATATCATAGGATATCATAGGATCATAGAGTTGGAAGGGGCCTACAAGGCCATCGAGTCCAACCCCCTGCTCAATGCAGGGAACTAGAGGAGGGGTCTCCCATCCAAGTAATAACAAGGTCTGACCCTGCTTAGCTTTCCACGCTCAGACAAGCTGAGCCAGCGTGAGCCACAGGCCTGTATATAATTTGGGATAACTTTCTGGGATGTTTTCCTTTCCCAACAAATTAAATGAAAAGGGATATTATTTCTCATTTTCATTAATAAGGGCATAATCCAGCTGAAGTCAAGCACTTTTTAAGTCCCATTTATTTCAGCGGAAGAGAAGCACCTGCTATAATGTCTTCCACTAACATCAGTAGAACTTAAAAGTGCTTAGGCTAGACCAATGATGGCGAACCTTTTTGAGCCTGAGTGCCCAAACTGCAACACAAAACCAACTTATTTATTTCAAAGTGCCAACACTGCAATTAAACCTGAATACTGAAGTTTTAGTTTTAGAAAAACAACTCATACAGTTATCCGAACTAATTAACATCTTTTGTCTTTAAAGAAAAACACAATAACAGAGCTTTCAATGATACAAACAGTTTTTTGTTGAAAAAAAAATCAACTCAAAAAATTATTATAGTACTACATTGTACACATAGCCTGAAGGGAATTTATACAAACTTTTAAAATAATTAGGCACATGGATAAGGGATTCTGAACTTGTAATATGATTATATGCTAGACTGAAATTGTATGGGGCAAGCTTTACCCCGGGTCCTTTCCCTGCTTCTACAGGTGTCGGATTAGTAAAAATAAAAGTCAACCTGTACTAGGATGAGCAAGATAAACAAGAAAACTAAACGTGCTTAACACATTTTAAACATTTTACGTCTTGGAGTGCAAACACTGCATTAGGTAAAAGTTTGCATTGGGCATGCTTTTGCACAATTAATGTGATTTTTGCTATTGCTTGCATGCTGATAATTTGTCAAAGCTTGGCTCATACTCCATTAGTTTGAGAGCAACACATGCAGCACTCAGGTCAACTGTTAGGGCTTTACATCCAAGCCTTGCTCTGTGCATCATTCTTCAAAATCTTTTAAATGTGATAACAATGTAAAAAAGAATTCTGTAACAGGAATTCTAGAATAAAATCATTCTGTTCCACACTGTGAGAAAGAACAAGATCATTAGTGTTTTGCAGAAGGGGACGGTCTTTTCGTGATCTGGTGACCAATAGCTCGAGTGCCCACAGAGAGGTCCCTGCGTGCCAGCTGTGGCACCCGTGCCATAGGTTCGCCATCACTGGGCTAGACCATGCTCTATATGTTCACCCATGTCTACCTGCATGAAGAATATATGAGTTAGCTGTGGCTATATTTTTCAAACGTTCCGATTGGTCTTCTAAATTAGAATGTACTTTTTCTGTGGCTGCTTCCAAACTAGCCATTTCCCCTAGAATTGACATCATGCTTCGGTCACTAACTATGGAAAGTCTAAATCAGTGGTTCCCAACCTTGGGTCCCCAGATGCTGCTGGCTTTCAACTCCCATCATACCCAGCCAGCATGACTAATGACAAGGGATACTGGAAGCTGTAGTCCAGCAACATCTGGGGACCCTAGGTTGGGAACCACTGGTCTAAATGATGTCACTGCCAAATCACTGCATTACAGTATTTTTCTGTGTCCTCCTCTTGTTATTTTTAGATCTGGTTTGTGGCCATTTTTCTAACTAAGGGCACAATCTATGCATGCTTAGTTTGAAAAAAATCCTACAACCCCTAGCTTTCCCCAGCCAGCCATGCTGGCTGGGAAATGCTGGGAGTTGTAGGCCTTTTCTCTGTCCAGGGCATGCATGCATAGGATTGCACCCTAAATGGAATTGCAGCACCAGCCTATCCAGTGGGGACTGACAAAGCCCTATTCATGCATCTGGTTGGAGGAGTGGGTTGTGTGAGACAGTTGGTAATGCCCCATCTTTCTGCATTGCTATCAAGGGTATCAAATATAATGATGCTATGCTTTTTGTAAAAATTGTTTGTTTATATAGCATGGACATTTCAGCACAAGCACCATCCTTTTTGAAGAAACATTTGTTGCAATTTAAGTAGGAGGTTTTGAAAAATGTAACAGGTCCAACATTTATTTATGTAAGTGCACACAGCTTATGGGCAACCAAAAAAAAAATACCTTAAGCAAGCTCGTCTAGAAATCAGAGCAATTACTTTTACTATTCGGGACTATATGATATTTCCATTAACTCAAACATAATTTAAATTTAATAAGACTGTATATTTTATAACTTATTTACATTTAATATGGTTTACATATTTATACAGATGTGTGCTTACACAGATTGCCATATATATTATTTGTTTTGGATTTGCTTGTTTTGGCCCTCAACAATATAATCAGTCTGTGGAGTAATTTCTATTAAATGTAGTAGGATGTACACCCAAGTAATGTGTTTAGGCTTGAAGTCATAATATTCTCATCATATTCATACTTTGCTCATGTCTGTGACATTAGAAACAGTAGCTAATTAGGCATGGTTAATACTCAATGCATTGCATACAATTTTGTTTATTATAACTATCTGTTTAATTAAGTTTTGGTTGTGGTATTACTAACAAGATTAAATTATGAATATAGTATTAATGATGTATCTCGTGTGTGTGTGTATATACTGTTGTTGCGATGTAAATCAAGCATGCCAGTTTTCAGTTCTGTTATTTGATCAGGACAAGTATTGGGTTCATTCAAACCATTTTTTAAAAATTTATTACATTTATACCCCACGTTTTTTCCTGCAAGGAACTCAAGGCAGCGTACATAATCCTCCTCCTTCTCTTCATTTTTTCCTCACAACAACCCTGTGAGGTAGGTTAGGCTGAGAGTCAGTGACTGGCCCAAAGTCACCCAGTGAGTTTCATGGCCAAGCGGGGACTAGAACCTGGATCTCCCAAGTCCCAGTCTAACACTCTTAACCACTACGCCACACTGGCTCTTTGGAGCTTTGTCATGTACTTGCATGATGTAGGGACCGTAACCCAAGTATTATAAGTGTGTGCGTTGTAGGTTCCATTCATAATATATTCATGTATCTGTCTATGATCCAGTTACGTAGTTAGGGCTATATAGGTCTAGCAGCAAGCTGGTGTGTGTGTATCCCTAACTAGATATGGAACCACATATGCCAACGGGGGCTGTGTGTATTTTCCTCATTCATCTGCTGGGACTGCCCATGTAGAGCCCTCTTTAATACACACACACACACACACACTCAGCTCAAAGAAAGTAAAAAAATAACATTTAAAATGTGCACAGACTGGTGCAGGCACATAGATAATGTCATTCGTCCCAAGTGAAATCAACCAGTACTCATGGACTTTTCTACCCGAGGTATTTATGATGTGCTCATCATTCCCTACTCATGGTTTACAAGTTCTTTAGATGACGTCGTGACCCTCCAGTTTCGCTTCTGTGTCTAAGAGCTTTTCTACATGAGGCTGTTAATCCACTGTATATACTTTCAGTGTCAACACAGACTTGAGATCCAAACACTACACGAGGAGAGTTTCCTGCTTTTCTGCTATAAGCTCTAGGTGGCACCATGGAATAGCAGAATAGCTCAATACACAAGTAAAAAAGTGGTTTCTCTCGCTTTCACAAATGCTGCATTTTCCTTGCTCTAAAAAAAACTTTGAAAGTGCTTGTTAGACACAGAAATGAAACTGGAGGGTCATGATGTCATCTGAAGAACCGTAAACAACCATGAGTAAGGAATGAAAATGCACAATAAATGCCTTGTGTAGAAAAGCCCTAACCAGCATTTTCAGCAAAAAAAAATTTACAGCAGGGAAAAAGCATTTAATTGCGAAAGCAAAAGAAAGTGTGATTTCCTCTTCTGTATTTACACTATTCCGCTATACCACAATGCCACCTAAAGTTATGTAGTGGCAAAGCAGGAAAGGAAATGCTCTTCATGTAGTGCTTCAATCTCAAATGAAAAGCACATAATGATTACACAATCTCCATCAATGCAATATCATCACAACTGATGTGCCAGCTGGTAGAATGGAGGGAATCAAATTTCCCCAGCAGCAAAAAGGAAAAAAAGTCAATTTTGAGTGAAGGCAACTTTAAGGAAATATGTTTGTATGTCTCCAAATAACAAGATGGTAACAGCTGAGCATGTGTTGTGGTGTAAATTGATTGCCTGGAAAGGCTGGGGCATATCTGCACTGCACGGGAAGCTTTTCATTACCCGTTTAGCTGCCATGGCTTCCCCCAAACAGTTCCGGGAGTTGTAGTTTGATAGCAGTGCTGAGCCTGAGAATTCTGTTAGAGATCACTTCCCCCATCCCCAATAGAACTATAGCTCCCAGTGGAGTGAGAATGACTATTTAAATCTGTCATGTAGCCTTTAGTGTGATTACTGAAAAAAGTCCTGTGTAGACAATTCCTAAAAGTGTATAGTTAATTCACTATAATAACTAGCAGAAACTTGTTCAATGAATAAACACAGACCTTGCCCCAAAATAATTCAAATCTGACAGAAACATTAGAACAATTATTATGTAGATACTAGACAGAGAATAAACAAGTACGTGCAAACTGAATATTACATGTGCAGCCTCATCCTATGCATATTTACTTGGACTGAGTTCAGTGGGAATTATCCTAAGTAAATATAGTATTGCAGCCTTAAAGTGTTACATTTCTAGCTACATGTTTTAATCTTTTAAACTTCTAGAAACAGGGAGGTCTGGAGCCGTTTGTGCCTTTTACACCATTTCATATAGAATTACATCTTAGTTTGCAAAGTGGTACTAAACTTACATGTAATTGTTTTCAGTAAAATAATGTGAACTGTTCTGCTAATAAGATTGTGGCTTCCAACCAAGACAATGAACCATGTTAGCATGAGAATGCAGAAATAAGACAATAAATATTTTTGGCACCGTTTCAAAGCTTCTCAAGGCCAGACATAGACATGTAAAAGTAATGGCAAGAACTACAAAGATTATAAATGATATAAAATCACAGTTCGTAATTCATACAATCATGTTAAATAGGAGACTTATAAAGTGATTTCTGTAACAAGATCCACATGTAAAATATTGCCATGTTTCAGTTAAAAATAAAAATTAGAATGCCACTTAAATGCACATTTTTATATTGCTAGCCCTTGCTTTGTGTTTAGATTTAGAACTAAAACTTCTTCAAATTACACATACAGAAAATCAGCTTTAAGGGCTAAAATGTCAAATTCCAGTGTTCTGCACCATAATTGTTCCTGTTAATGTTTAAGATAACTTATGATAGATCTTGCACGGTTTTAGAATGCATTGTTTCTGCAACAAGGTATTTTACCAGACTGAGCTCATATCATGTGAGCAGCTTCTGTGTGCCCAAGGCTGATTCCACCCCTTGGTACTGGAAGCAGCACTAGTCCCCTTGTAAAAAAATAAAACATTTTTATTAAACTCAGGTAAAAAAGTAGGCAGGGTGAGGCATTCCCTTTGTAAACATGTTATAATTTTCATCCTGGTCTGATGACTATATACAGTTTTTGAATGCTAGGCCGTAAGGGCAAAGTTCAGGTGGAGAACATGGAAGGCATCTTGAGAGAAAACCATCATCAGATGGTAGAATTTGAGATCCTTCTCAACCCTAAAACACGAACTTAACTCATCAGGCCACATTATGTACATGGAGTTGCATGTTTATAGCAGGCCTTTTCACACAATTTTGTTAACAACAGTTCTCCCAATCCCATGCCACATTGAAAATTCTTATGAAACCCAGTGTGGACCTAGATCATAGTTGAAAAAGAATGAACACCCCCACTGTATGCATGAGATTTTGCTGTGCACTTACCTGGATTGGGCCATGCAGTGGATTATATATGTCCTAGTGCTTTTAAGGCCCAGTCCTATCCATGTTTAGACAGACAAAAGTCCTACAACTCCCAGCATTCCCCAGCCAGTATGGATAGGATTGCACCCTTATGGCATTTTCTTCTACATAACGCCAATGATCTAGCAAAGCAGAACTGTGTGTGTGTTGTGTGATTGGAATGAGTGAGAATCCCAATTATTCATTCCAGGCAGGAGAGGGTCATCTTAAGCAGCATTCAGAAAACATCTGCTATTTGGGGCTCCCATTGTTGCGCCTTTAGTCAGGTCAGGCCTGCACAACTTAAAACCCACCAAACTCGCTCCACCAGTCATGTATAGCAGAGGCTGAATAAACCAGATACCGGTATGTTTTGCTACCTGAAAGGACTGCAAATTTGGAAGGGGACTTGTCAAGTACTTGGTAGGCTGCAATATATGGCTAATAAAGTAGAAATAATATTGGGGGGGGGGACATAGCTCAGTGGTGGAGCACGTACTTTGCATGTAGAAGGTTCCAAATTCAATCCCTGGCATCTCCAGTTCAGAGGATTCGGTAGAAGATGATGGGAAAGACCTCTGCGCTTGACCTTGGAGAGCCACTGCCAGTCAGAACAATATTGGATTAGATGAACAAATAGTCTGACCTGTATAAGGCAGTAGTATGGGGGTAGGCAATAGAGATGTGCGGATTTTGTTAAATCCATTCCGTCAGTGTTTCACGGATTGTTGGGCATCTTTTGTTCCAATTTAGGGATGTACAAGAATTTGGCTGCTGTTTGCAAGTGCGCATCAGTGCTAATGCACATTAGTGAAAGTGCGCCTTGGCACAAATCCCCACCCCCAAAGTGGAAAAAAAAAATGGTGGAATATGTGCGACTCGGAAAAAGCTGGTCTGTTGCAGAATTTGCAGGTTGGATTAATAGTAATCCGAATTCCTTCGAATCCATTGCGGATTTCTCCAACATGCCGAGTAGGCAATCTGGTGTCCATGGGCACCAATGAGCCTCCCGACACCTTCCTTGGTGACTGCTGAGGCACCCTATCCCTCTATACATATATTTTTTTTAAATCTTACTGGTGGGGATCCCTTCAAAACTGAAGAGAGGCCTCCAGCCACTGCCCTCTTAATTTCCCATGAATGCCCCTGAGCTGCATGTGGGGCTCAAATACATTCTTAGAAAATGAAGATGGTGATGGCGGAAGCAACAGGCCTGCCCAGTCACCCAGAAAAAGGGGGCACTGTTGTTGCTGTCTGGTAAGCTGCGTGTGTGGGGCGGGGTATGCTAAAGACAGCAGTGGGTGGCTAGAGAGAGCTTTGAGAGGGCTAGGAAGGGCAGCAGTTAGCCTGCAGGGGGCCCAGAGAAGCCTGTAGGAAACCAGCAGGGAAGGGGCTGGGCAGAGCAGTGGGAAGACAGGGAGCAACCTGGGTTGTGGAGGGCTGTGTGTTTCTATGAATGGATGGGGGTTGCATGTGTGTGAGAAAGGGAAAGGGTTCAAGGGTGATCCATAAGGAGGGGGGATTGCTTTCTGTGAAATAGGTTTCTGTTGGCACAGAAAACTGTAGGTTCAAAGGAGTTTTGTGAGTTGGGGCTCAGACGCCTCAGCCTTCTACTTAGTTTTTTAGGCAAGTTATTCGTCCTTTGTAAATAGCCACGCCTCCCATGGCAGCCATCTTGTGGTGGTGCCCAAGATAGTTTCTCAAATTGCTAAATGGGTGCAAAAAGGTTAGCGACCCCTGTGGTAGTAGGCTGCATTTGGCTTGGTGGATCACAATTGTGTCAAGGCAGTAGTAGGTAATCACATTTTTGTTTTGTTTTGAATGGGCCTCCTCCTCCCACATATTCATCTGTGTTTTTCCCTACTTGTCTTCAGTAAGCACCTGAAGTCTATATTCAGAGTAGTATTTTAGAGAAATTGACTGTTTTCTCACCTACCAAATTTGGAGAATATTTTTAATGAGTCTATCAGATGCAAGCACATACAGAAGTGAACAAGAACAGGGAGTTGGAAGATATGCAGTACCAGAAAAATATTGTAAATTTCAGGCAAAAGTTTTCATCCCCATTCATCACTGAGCTTAAACCTTTGGCAAATGTGTGATCCACATTTATCACAAAAGAAAAACAATAATAGTTATCATCCCATCACTTTTACAACAGTTACATTCTTATTCTGAATGCATTTCTTTAGAAGCTAAATTCCACCTGGTTTCTCAATAATTAGCAAACCAGCAAGGTTCTACTGTCATGAAGGTTCTACTGTCATGATTTGTATACACTACTTTGTAACTATCAGGGCATTTCTCTCTTAGCTACTGCAGATAAAATATTTGCTAGGATTCTCGCAAACCGTCTTCTATCTATTTCAGAAGAGATCCTCCCTGAATCATGATTCAGACATGATTTTTATTGCACATCAGCTCCAAGAAAAATGCCAGGAGCAAAATCAACCCCTTTATATGGCATTTATTGATCTGGCTAAGGCCTTTGATACTGTAGACCGAATGGCTCTCTGGACTATCTTTATGAAAATGGGATGCCCAAATAAATTTGTGAATATCTTGCGACTTCTCCATGACAAAATGACGGCAACGGTTTTGGACAACAACGGCTCTCATGGTGCTCCATTTAAAGTGGGATCAGGTGTTAAACAGGGATGTGTTATCACCCCAACATTATTTGCTATTTTCATCACCATGATTTTACATCTTGTCGAGGGGAAACTTCCCACTGATGTGGGAATTATATATCGAACAGATGGAAAGCTTTTTAATCTCAGTAGGCTGAAAGCAAAAAGTAAGGTAATTACAACCTCTGTTGTGGAACTTCGGTATGCTGATGATAATGTGGTCTCCGAACATTCAGAGGATGATCTCCAAACTATCCTAAAAGCTTTTGCAGAAGCATATGAAAAACTTGGTCTCTCACTTAACATCAAAAAAACCAAAGTGCTTCATCAGCAAGTGCAAGTTAACCCTTTGGTGATGCCGTCTATCCAGCTTGGCGGGGCAATACTGGAAAATGTCGATCATTTTCTCTACCTTGGCAGCTATCGCTAACATTGACAGTGAAATCCAGCATCGTTTGAGCTCCGCAAGTGCCGCATTTTCTCGAATGAAACGTAGAGTGTTCGAGGATCGGGATATCTGTGAGAAGACCAAAACGCTGGTTTATGAAGCCATTGTATTACCAACCTTATTGTATGCCTGCGAAACATGGACTATCTATAAACGTCACTTCCACCTCCTTCAAAGATTTCATCAACGTTGCCTCCGGAAAATCCTGCAAATTACTTGGGAAGATAGGCGAACAAATGTCAGTGTACTGGAAGAAGCAAAGACTACTAACATTGAAAAAATGATCCTTCAACGCCAACTTCAGTGGACCGGTCATGTTGTTCGAATGTCTGACTGCCGTCTCCCAAAGCAGTTACCTTTATTCCCAACTCAAGGATGGGAAGCGGAATATCAGTGGTCAGTATAAAAGGTTTAAAGATGTTCTTAAAACTAATCTTAAAAAATGCAATATAAACATCGAAAACTGGGAAGCTCTGGCCCATGAACGATCTAAATGGAGGTTGGCCTTTCACAAAGGTTCCATGGACTTTGAAGAAGCCCGAATGCAAGGTGAAAGGGAGAAACGTGCTAAGCGAAAAGCACGTCAAACGAATCCTTCACAGGACCATCTTCCATCTGGTAACCTGTGTGCTCACTGTGGGAAGCTGTGTGGATCTAGAATTGGCCTCCACAGTAACTTACGGACCCATCGCTAGAGTCTACACAATTTTTTAGAATTTCCTCCTTTTTAATTTTATCCTGGAAGACAATCTTACTTGGTCACGAGTGATCGCCTACTACTACTACACTACTTTGTTGTTAATTATGAATGCCGTACAGTATGAATGTGGGGATAGCCATTTAAAAAAAATCAAATCCTGTGTAATCATTGTGGGGGAAATATAGGCACTGTATGCCATAGACCCATTACAATCTATAAATGCAGTCTTCCTAACCTGTTTATTGCACTAGACTGGTAATATTCCACCTGGTTTTGTGTTTTGTCCAAAAACACAAAACCCCATATGAAAACAACCGAAATGTACACATTAGATTTAGAATAACCCCAAAGTACTAAACAATATTCTTCCATTCAACATCTTTATAATGTAAGGGGAAAGAATGCATCATATAACTGAGGCAGGCAGATTGGCATTTAACTTGGCTCATCTTTCAGTTAAACAAAATTCAAATGTCCCTGGGGAAGACAATGCTAATATCAAACAAAACTGTATACGCTTTGCATATGAAATTCAATTTTAGTTTTAGTGGGGCCCATAAAATTGAAAACTGTACTATAAGGCCAATAACCTTTAATCAAATTATATTGCATAGGGAGAGCTGGGCATTTTGGTTCTGTGCATTTTGCCCAAGTGCTTCATAGTAGGTCTCAAGTCCTAAAACAGATACATTTTCTGTTGTTGTTGTTGTTTTTAAATGCAGTTTTGCAGAATGTTGATAGATACCATCACTTTTCCTTTATTAGAAAAGGGACTATACTAAGTGGGAAAGCCCCCTCATTTGCAGCTGACACAAAACATTTAGGAAAAGCAGAGGTTGCCTCTCTCTTGCTCCGAGAATAGCAAAACTTACTTTGTATGGATCAGATTCTTCTACTATGTCAGTGGATGATCAACCCTTGCTTTCTATGAGACCATAAGCATGCTATTTTATTTATCTCCTAACTCCATGATTGACTCCTAAATGCATTGGCCCTAATGCAAAAAAAACCCTGCACAAATTGTTCTGCAAGCCCAAGCGAATTTTGGACTGGTTTGTCTTAAATAACTGCCCGCCTTCCTCCAAGGCTGCACCTCCCCAAGTGCTGAGCAGGGCCGGTGCAAGGCAGTTTGGTGCCCTAGGCAAGATCAGATATTTAGCGCCCCCCCTTCCCACTTGAGAGCGCTGTGTTTTTTTTCCCCAAGGCGTTTCTGGTGCCCCCTTTAGCTCTGCGCCCTAGGCAGCTGCCTAGTTGGCCTAATGGTAGCACCGGCCCTGGTGCTGAGAAATTACAGGGGCAGGTTGACCTGGATTTGGTTTCCTTTGGAGGAGACAATGTAGGATGCTCATAGTGTTTTGAAATATTCCTTTATTTACAAATGTACAAATATTTTATTATTTGTTTGCTACAGAGCATAAGCAGCAGGTAGTCCAACAAGGGAGTAGCTCTGCTATCTATCCCACATCGGATTCCACAAGGGAGCAGATCTGCTATCCCACATCAGATCTCCAGGGAAAGCCTGGCCCTCTATCCTAAAAGTCTCCCAGTCTTCAGCCAACTCTTCTCCCTTTCTGTCAAGTTCTGATGGTTACTTAAAACTCCAAGAGAGATCTCTGGCTCTCGCCTCAGCTGAAGAATCATGAATGGACCACCCCTGGCTATTAACAAGCAATCTCTCTAACAAAGGAATTAGCCAGCAACAACAGCCAGCAACAATCTCTGTCAGTCTGAAGTCTTAATATCACATTATCTTAACAAAAACATTAAATGAATTATTTCATGCCTCTTGTTTGTTAAGTTTATCCAATAAATGAAATTCTGTGAACAGATAAGATTCCTACTTATATTACTTAATACTAATAATATGTATACAGTGTGTGTTACGTACATTGGAGAAGGTTTGCAAAAATATAAAAAATTTAGGGGGGGTAAGGCCTAATGGGGTGGGGGACACAAAAGCAGCCTGATGAGGACTGAGCATGCTCAATGGCCAGGAATGATGACTTGTGGAGAGGAAATGAAAAACCAGGGACAGATGGAATAGACTCTAGAGTATGCTAGAAAAGGGCTCATCCAGCTGACTGGAACCCTGAAGAGGAGCACTCCACATTACACTTTGTTGCAGATTCCACTTGCTACTACAAATACTTAGTAAGTACTGGTACAGTCTAGCATGTATTTTCTTTTTTCCTTTTTTAAAAAAGCAGTTCACATACAGTGCCTCATGTCGTGCTGAGTTTTCATTTTATCTTTGCAGCACAATTGCTGCTGAGATGCCAGATTGCTTGAGATCCAAGCTGCATGTGGGCTGACATTATCTTAAACGTATCAGTGCAACCACCTTGAAGCAAGTGGTTCTGTTGGAACAGCAACACTGATCTGCTCTGTGTAGAACCTGCTGCTTTCACATAGCTCTCCACACCATAATAGTAATGTGGGATTTCTATCCTTACAACGCTTGGGTACAACAATACCCTTGTAAAATAGATGGGTTTCAGAGTACCAGCAGTCACACAGGTCAGAGTTCCTTTTACTTGCATCTAGATGTTATCTTGTGTATCCTTATATGAGTAGATCAATTCCCCAGTGTTTAATTGGAAGATGTAAGGCACAAGCCTGCCAAGGAACTTCATTCCTGGCTCAGAATGCCCTCTTCCATCATCTCAAGAAATAAAGTCAGTATGGGTAGGGAGCATGGCCTTCTCCATTGTGGCGCTGCTGCTGTTGAACTCCTTCCCTTGGGTAGAGCCCAATTCTTTATTTGTTTTGAAGGGAAGTTAAAACTCTTCAAAACACACAGGCATTCAATTTTTAGTTAATGCATATATTTGTTTTATTTTATTTATTTATTTATTTATTATATTTACAGTAATACCTTGGATTGCAAGTAACTTGGTTTGAGAGCGTTTTGCAAGACAAGCACATTTTTAAATATTTAATTTTTTGGACTTGATATACAAGCGACGTCTTGCAATATAAGTACTGTAGTACGGCTTAAATTAAAAATCTCTGTACAAATTTTTGGGGGGGGATTTTGTTTTGATATAAGAGTGTTTTGGATTACAAGCACGTTTCCGGAACGAATTATGCTCTCAATCCAAGGCATGACTGTATACCCTGCCTTTTTTCCTGCAAGGAACCCAAGGCAGCTTACCTAGTCCTCCTCTCCATTTTATCCTCACAACAACCCTGTGAGGTAGGTTAGGCTGAGAGGCAGTGACTGGCCCAAAGTCACCCAGTGAGTTTCATGGCCGAGCGGGGACTAGAACCCGGATCTCCCGAGTCTCAGTTCAACATTCTCACCACTACGCCACACTGGCTCTCAGAACCACACTGGTTCTGATGATGATGTTATTTTATCAGTTTTACTTTATTTTTACAGTCATTTGATGCTCTTAGCTGCCTTGAGTTTCCTTTAAGAAAGAAAGGAGGGGTGTACGTTGAAATAAATGAATACATGTCTGCCTGAATATGCTGATGAAAATGCTGGTTGACCTAGGCAGCTCATTAAGAAGGAAAAAGCATTCTTTCAAAGATTCAGAGAGACCGTACACACACACACACACACACACACACGCACGGAGCCTTTGTAAAAGTGTGATATATGACAATCTGCTTCCAGGATTGATATCAGATTATGAAATAGTAGCCATGGTTCAGCACAGTTGAGCCTGTTGTCATCTTAAGCATAGCCACCCTGAACCCCCAGCCCTTTCCCCCTCCCCAAATTCTACATGAAATTGTGCCACCCAAGAGATATGCTCAGCGGTATGCAGATTCTATTACCCAGCTGGACTACTTTGATTGCACGCAGGGCCCTTCTGAACCACAGAGTACTGGGGCTTGGTTTTCCCATTTGTGAATATAGATTACAGGACAGGAACTCCTTCTCTTTTCACAGACATAATCACATGTTTTTTTTATTGAAGATAATGTCCATTAAGGGGAGTTGGTAATAAGCTGGCTTACATGTTGAAGAGCTTTACCTTTGAAATGAAGATAAAATGATCCACCCAGCTGCAGACCGTTAAGACCCTGAACCCTAGTATGAAAGGGTGGGGAACATTTAATGGGTGTTTATGGCTTGGGAGAATCGGTTCCTCCTTTAAATGAAAGAAGTAGCAGAAGGGAAAAGTCCATGATAAAAGACAGCACCGGACTCAGAGAAAGGCCTCACACGCAGAATATCTGTTATCCCGGTAACACAGGATACTGCACTGTCTGAGCTCTTCGAGACAAGAGGAGGGAAACTGCTTTTATTAAAAACTTATTTTAAGGAATTTTACATTATATTTGTACATGCCAGCAAGGGGTCAGCAGAGACACACAGGAGTCAAGACCAAATATTTTTCCATACAAATGGCTGTATTAGCATAAAACGAAATGCTTAGAAGGCTTAAGGTGAGAATTCAAGGAATAGTGTTTTTGCCTTAAAAAAAACAAAAACAAAAAAAACAGGAAATACTGTTTAGGCCTTTTATATAGGAGGTTCTGCATTTGTGAGGGATAATTTGCTCTAAAATATGTGGGCAACCAGCCTAAATTCTCTAATTGAGTAGTTTGCTCATAACCCCAGGCCATTAGGTGAATGTAAACTGTTACAAGTTTAGCAAGAAAATAGTCCCATTAGGATTTTGTATTTGAATGTGGGTTGTGGGTTCCTGTAACTGTTTCCAAATTCACATATTAATGAAAAGGCCTTTTTTTCTAATTATCTGCAATACCTCCTTTGAAATACCTACACTCAAATTAAGTCGAAGGATTTGTTTTCCTTCTCAAGATTTTTTTTTTTTAATTAGTAGTAAATGGCGTAACTGATTTTTTGTGTGAGCCATCTAGGAAAAATAATAATCGTGTGGGCAAAATTTGATAAATAATATGGGAAAATATCACAATCTAGGATAAGAAAAGTATAGCCATACCAGAAATATAAGTATACACCTTACATGTGTTGTGGGTACATTTTATTAGTTAATGATTAGATGTAACATAGTTTGCTCACATTCTCATATTCCTCAAAGGATGGAGATAACTTTAGGTATGTGTGTGTTTAATCCTGGAACCATTACATTTTATGTATAATAAAATTGTACCTAAACATCAAGAAAAATTTCCTGTTAGAGCAATAAGACAATGGAACCACTAGGGAGATGGTGGGCTCTCCCACTCTGGAGGCAGTCAAGGTGCAGCTGGACAGCCATCTGTCAGGGATGCTTTGACCTGGATTCCTGCATTGAGCAGGGGGTTGGACTCTATGGCCTTGTAGGCCCCTTCCAACTCTACTTTTCTATGATTCTATGATTTAATATGTCTCTATTATTAAGTGGTCCTTCTCTTTTTTTATTTTCAAGTTTCTTTCATCCAACTTTTGTTGTTGTTCAGTTTCTCACTATTATATTTTTTTATAACTGTGCATTCATAGTTCATAGAGTTGGAAGGAGCCTACAAGGCTATCGAGTCCAACCCCCTGCTCAATGCAGGAAACTAGAGGAGGGGTCTCCCATCCAAGTACCGTATTTTTCCGTCTATAAGACGCCCCCATGCATAAGACGCCCCCCACTGGGCAGTTTTGCAACTGCGCGGTTCTCTCCTCGGCTTACTTCCGTGTATAAGACGACCCTCAATTTTTAGTCTAGCAATTTTAGGAAAAAGTATAGTCTTATACATGGAAAAATACTGTAATAACCAGGCCTGACCCTGCTTAGCTTTCCACGCTCAGACAAGCTGAGCCAGCATGAGCCACAGGCCTGTATGTGATAACGTTTGATAGCTGCAATCCTAAACACACAATCCACAGTCCAATCTATCATGGGCACAGCACCCATTTGCAGAGGGATCTCCATAGGGCATAACAGAACTCACTTGCCTCCCCCCCACACACACACGCCAAGGTGATGTGCGCACATGGGCACACATAAGTATCATGCAGACCTTTGCAGGGAATAGGAGGCCAGTATGCACTAGTACTAATATCTTCCTTGAGCCCTCCTCATTTTGTTTAGCCAAGGACAGAGATATGAGAGATGCAGGATCCCCTCCCCTATTTCCCCATGATGGTTTGAGACACTGAGTCCCCATGGGTGCACACTGCAAGGAGAGGAAGGCAAAAACAGGATTCTGTTATATTCTATGGCAGCCTTTCCCAACCTTGTGCCTTCCATATGTTTTGGACTACAGTTCCCATAATTCCTGAGCATTGACCATGTTGGCTGGGGCTGATAGGAATTAGAGTCCAAAACGTCCAGGTCAGGGAAGGTTGCCCTATCGGAATCCTTCTGTACAAGTACACTGCACCCACAGTGGATTGAATCGAGCCCATTAAATGTAATGGAATTGACTTCCAAATAAGTTTGCATAGAGCTAATTCGAGCATGCCAGGCATTCACATGGTACAGTCCTCTCACACAGCCATCCTATTTCAAAATAAATATAATACACTGGTTTGAAGCACATGGGAAGTTTAGATTGTCAGGGAGAAGGCTGTAATAGCAATCTTCCCTCTGATGTGTAAGCTTGCCACTCATGGAAAATTTTTGCTGAGGGATGTCGTCAGATCATCATTGAGCTGTTCCACACAGCATGTAGAATCAGGTGCTACACTGAAGTGATAGACTCCTGGACTTTCTCACTTCAGATTACACATGGGATATAAGACTTTTAAATCCCACCCCCACCCTCTAAACAGCTTTCTTCTCATGGTAAACTAGCACATCAGGGAGAAAAGTTTAATGTAGCCTTGTTCCTAATGTGCTTGGTTTCTACAGGCAGGGAGGGGTGGGTTTGTTTGTTTGCATAGGGTAACATTCAAAGATATGACCCCCAACTGCATTCCAGAATTCTGTGACCTAATTCTGAATAATGTCTAGAGAGGGTGATAGATCAGCCATCTGAAGTGATACAATTGCCTGAAAGAGCCATATCACGTGAGGAGGGCCTGCACATTTTAACTGGATTGTAACTTTTAGAGCACTTGGGTTTAAGTTTCATTGAAATCAAAGTAATTTGCTTCCAAGTTGTTTTTGTTGTTGTTTTTGGATTAGGATGTTAGGATTGCGACAGACTAAGCCCACTTTCTTGGAAGCCAGTTTCATTTGGGACTTGCTATCAAGTCTTATCAAGTGCTATCAAGTCAATGGTCTTGGCATTTACAATAGTAGAGGGGAAGAGGAAGAAACAAGAAGGAGCTAAAGAACTGGAATTACAAATGCAAGGCCTTGCTGAGTGAGCTTTTTACAGTTATGGCACATTCCTCCCAGAAAGGATGAAAGGAGCTGGTTCCGAAAATGGGTTTGCACATCTGAAAATTACTCGCATTGAGGATACAAAAGAGCAAATGGGTTTTCAGTTGCATCTGCTTAGCTGCAGCTCTTCCACTTTTCTCATTTGAAGTCCTGCGGCATCCCAGCTTCACCTCTTCGTTTTTACCTTTCCACGACAAGTCTTGAAGGACTCCCTATAGAGATTTAAGACTGGGGAGGAATGTCTGTATAAGACAATAACATTCTTAGGCAAAATACTGACCAGAAGAGGTGAAAAGTGACAGACATTCTGTGTAGTTTCTTACGTGGCTTGATACCTACCTATGCTTGGCCTATACTCCCCCCTCAGCTTCTGTCTAGCCTTTGAAAACAGTGGCGCACATATCAATACAATGATCAGAGGCTCATTTACAAGCTGCCTCGTTTTCTGCAATAGCCTCTAAATAAGAGATTCTTCCTGGAGCTGCAGTGATTGAATTTTCAATCATTCATTAATCACTTTCAATGTTATCAGCTTAACTGGTGTCAGGGCTTCAGCAAGATCAGCACCTCCTGCCATTATTGGCTCCGCCAGTACAGCAGTCTTTCTATATTCTCAGCAGGATGCTATTCAGGCATTATAATCTTAAAGGCTCCATGTTCTGGAGGGTTGTTGGGTTTTTAATTGGTGTGAAATAAATTAAAAGCACCAGTATGCTTTGAAATTATACATTAGGCTTCCGATTATTTATTAATTGAAACAGTACCCTGCCTTCCAATCACAGATTTTATTTTAATTTTTCAATGCAACAACAAAGAATGAAAGGGTTGGAACCCAAGTTTTCATCTTCTGAACAGGAGGAGCTTCCCTTCACAGAAGGACAGTTCTGCCCCGGAAGGAGGAGTCTTTCCGTGGGTGGGAGGGACTATCCTTCTGTAAACAAAGTAAGAACTTTGGAACTAACCCAATCAAAACAATTACACAGCTAGAAAGAGCTGCATTTTTTCAACAGCAGAACAACTCATGAGAGCTGGGCCACTAAAAGTCCGTTTAAAAGCCATTTAAACCCATTGGAAGTCTAGGAAAACAGTATTGTTTTTACCCAGCACTTAAATTATATCAAATTGGACATCTGGTGAACCAATAAGGGAAGGGCACTCCATAGCTGAGGTGCCACCACCATGGAAGCCCTACCCCTGTAGCCACCACCCCACCTCTGAAGGTGAGGGCATCTTCTCTGAGCAAGCTTCCCTGTTTTACTCAGCAGAGGGGCGGGCAGCTTTATCTGTTCCTTTGTGCAGGTGATAAACCCACTAACCACTGGCCTTTCCATAAAATATCTATGCTTGTAAACAGTAGGTCAACATTTTCAAGATCTTATTTTCAACCAGAATTGTGCTTTTTAAAATTAAAACTAACATTCTCAAAATTTGAACTATGAGACCAGATTCTGTGATTGATGAGTCAAATTCTATTCATTATGGCATGCCAGTGATCATATAGATTTTTCACATGTACAAATTATTATTTTAATTTTCTATTACGGTAGTTTTTTAAATGTGAATTACACCAAAACAAAACAAAGACCATAAAAAATGAAGGGGGGCGGGAGAACAACAACAACAAATACAATTTTCTTACAGTATTTTAAATGGATCACTTACAGTAAATATGTATGAAATATATATCCATAAGTATCAAAAAGTATGTAATAATACAATTGTCTATAAAAATAGTTATGCATAAACTTCAGCAAAAGCAGACCAAATATCCATGTATTGATCCATCCGCAGGTGGCGTCTAAATACCACCCACTCAAATTTTGAAAGCGTTATTAGGTCCTCAATTCATTGTGTTATAGGAGATGAGCGTTTATCTTTCCAGCGTTGTAATATCAGTGTTTTGGCTGCCAAGAGGGCACGGAAAATCCACATGCGTTGTCCTTATGATAAATTCCATACAGTGGGTATATAATTTAAAAGAACGTGTGCATTGGTAAATATTAAAGAGCATTCTAATACTAGATTTATCCATACTATGACCTCAACCCAAAAAGAAGCAACCTCTGGGCATTGCCAAAACATATGGGTAAATGAAGCATTCACAGTATTACACCTCCAACAGTTAGCTGACTTTATTAAAAAGATGTTGTGGTGTCCAGTAGACACGAAACAAAAGTTTTTGCTGAATAAGACGTAACCCAAGATCCATAGACCCTTCTGACACAGACACAAAAACAATGTTCCATTGATTAGGCAACATAAGACCATCTAATTCCCTATTCCATTCATCTTTAAGACTCTGTGTATCATACTTATTCATCAATAATAAGTATTTATAAGCATCAGTGCTTTTTTTCTGGAGAAAAAGGTACCGGAACTCTTGGATTACATTTCCTCGGGAGTAGATGGCGATTAAATTGTAATGCAATTAATAGAAGAAAAGGTGCTGGAACTCAGTTCCGGTGAGTTCCACCAGAAAAAAAGCCCTGATAAGCATGAATTGTAGGTCAATATAACTGCAAATTATGAGATCGGTAGCAAATATTCAGCTGTCAAGCGAATAAAAACATTTAGTTGGTTTATCATCTGCCTTTTAAGTTATTGTTTAAGTGATTTTAAAAAAATACATAAACAAGCATATTCCTATCCCCAAATAATCCTTGAGTGATTCTTTAATAAACCATGTTCCCCCTTCATGAAATTGCATGCAGAAAAGTTTGGTTTGTTTTTAATTAATAAATGTGAAATTTTCACACTGCACTCACATACCTATATAGCTTCTAAGAATTCATTCAGTGCACTCGGGATGGAGAGTGACCTTGAGAAGAAACAGGTTTTCAGGATTGTAATCTGATTGTAATGTGATAGCCAGGGTTTGGGGATCTAGGTTTTTAACTTTAGTTAGCAGGCAAAAATAGCAATATCTGCATAGATGCAATGGTGTCAATTTACCAGAATTCCTTTTAAGGAACTTCCAAAACTAAGATGCAATCCAACTGAGATGAGCGGGAGCCTCCAAGCTCAGAGGCTCACATTCATCCAATACAGAGTGGGAAGAGTGGCGGAGGCGATCTTCACATCCGCTGCTCCTTCCGCTCTGCATTTTAGTTAGATGGATGTTGTTGGCCCTCTAGGCACGCTGTTTCAGAGCGGGAGGGGAAGAAGCTGGAGCGGCTTCTGGATACCTCATATCCTGGCTGCTCCAGTCTCCTCCCCACCCTCCAAAACACCTCCTTTACCTCCTTTCCACGGTTGTTTTTCTGACCTCGGAGAGCAGCCCGCACAGTTCTTGCTGCGAGGGAAGGGGGAGGGGGGTCAGAGCTCCAAGGTTGGAGCGCTGTCTCTGTCCTTGGAGCTGGGAATCCGAACGATCCTATGCCCCCCCCAGATGCTGTCTAGAGCAGGGGTCCCCAACCCCCGGTCCGTGGACCGGTCCCGGTCCGTGGACCAGTCCCGGTCCGTGGCCTGTTAGGAACCGGGCCGGGACATACCGTGAGCACCCTACCTGGCTCTCGGGGTGCTCGCGAGCTCCAGTGAGCACCCCCCGCTGCTCGTCCCTCTGCTCGCCTCCTGGCGAGCATTTCCGGAAAACCGGAAGTGACGCGATGGGAGACCCGTCGTGTCACTTCCTGGTTCTCCGGCACTGCTCTTTTTACATAAATACCATGGTAAAGTACCTTAAAATGGCCGCGAATAGCAAATTGCAGCCGTTTTAAGGTACTTTACCATGGTATTTACATAAAAAGAGCAGCGCTGGAGAACCAGGAAGTGATGCGCCAGGGACCTCGTAGGCCCTTTCCCCGGCGCGTTTGGGCCAAGTGACAGCAGGCAAGTCACCGAGAGTCTCGGGAGGGCCGAGCGTGGCGAGTTCGACTAGCTTCTGCCCTCCTCAAGACTCTCAGATAAATCCCTGCCCACACAGCAGGAGGTGAGTGGTGGGCGACCCCCCCCCCCCGGTCCACGGAAAAATTGTCTTCCATGAAACTGGTCCCTGGTGCCAAAAAGGTTGGGGACCGCTGGTCTAGAGGCCATAAAAGTGTTCCCTCCGAGAGAAGAATCAGATCAATAGCCAGGAAAAGACCCAGTATTTACCAATCACATTAGATCTAGAATATCCTTGATGAGATGAATGACTATCAATGAGGTAACCAGTTGGATCATGGATAAGGAAACCAGGAAACTGACAAATCACCGGACACAATGTGATCGCACCCGCCTCCTTATCTCAATACTAGTAGCAGACTCCATGAAAAATTGCTAACGCTGACCCAACTGCTGAATTACAAGCACACTAATGGGGAAATACCATATGACTTAAATAATCACAAAACATACCCACTAAAGTTGGGTACCTAGGATACAGGTACAGGATTTCTGGCTCTGGACCAGAGAGGAGAACAGCAGGATCAAAGCCGGGTTTTATAGACATATTTAATTATGTATTTCTGGCAAAGCAATAAAAACCTATAATGCCTACCCTGCTCACAAAAAGGACATTGTTTTGTCATGGTCTTTCTTGTAAATTCCTTGTGCATGACTCACAGTGTCACTTTACTTGCAACTCTTAGGCAAATGTCAGCCCTGCACTGACTGCATGAAACTGTTATAGAGGTTAATCAAAAGCAAATGTGCGTTAAAATAATATGTATCATTAAGAGCCATTTTCTCCATGAAGTGGAAGTTGAATGATGCTGAGTTTTGAGATTCGTGGATAAAATTACTCTCTCTAGGTCTTCTCCTGAATTGGTGATACAGAACGTAGTAATACCAGAAGGCAAATGATTACCCTTAGTTTTAAGCAGATCCAATATACCTGTGTCAGAAAACAGGAGGTAAAGATCGAAGTACCGTATTCTCTTTTCAATGGCAGAAAGTAGATAGCCTTTTTTCCAGAAAGTTGAAGGTAGTATGATATGCAGCTATTGTTGCCCATGATATACCCACAGTTTAAAACTATGCAAAAGTCCTGAAGGGAGACATTAGTAGGATAAGTGTGCACTCTCTCTAGCAGGGCCTGCCCTACCATTAGGCAGAGTGAGGCGGTCGCCTCAGGCAGCAAATGCTAGGAGGCAGCAGCAAGGTGCTGGAGGAGAGAGCTGTGTGCGATGCAGCCTGCCCAGCACCCCAGAACCTAGCCTGTTGCCTTCATGTGCAATGGAGGGCACTGTCCCATCAGCAGTGTTGAAGGAAGATTCAACTGCCAGTCCAGCCAGCTTTTTAACATAGAATGTGAGGGGGCACCATCTTGTTCTTCGCCTCAGGCAGCAAAATCTTGGGCCAACCCTGTACCCTGGGCAATATTTATATTATATTATATTAATATTTATATCCCACCTTTTTTCCTGCAAGGAAGCCATTACATAATCATCCTCGCCATTTTATCCTCACAACAACCCTGTGAGGTAGGTGAGGCTGAGAGTCAGTGACTGGCCCAAAGTCACCCAGTGAGCTTCATGACTGAGTGGGGACTAGAACCCAGATCTCCCAAGTCCCAGTCCAACACTCTCACCACTACACCATACTGGCTCAATGCTGGCTCTATCATGCCGCCTTCAACTCAACTCAACTCTGCCCGCATCATCTGTGTTCTGCCAACATTTCTTCTATTTTCCTTCATTAATTTACCATAGGAAATACTTTCAGAAGTGCAAGGTGTTGGGGAACTAGGACAGAGCCCTGATCTTACAAGGCCCGACCCTAAAAAAACCCTATGCCAGCAGAGACATGGTTGGGTTGGGGTGTAATGAACACTGTGCAAGCTGTGTCAGTGGCCAGACATTGTACTGCATTCGTGTGATGTGAGGCTTTTATGCTGCAGAGAAATGAGGCATGGTGGGAGTGGGGCCACTCGCTATCCAAACAAAAATTCAGTCAGCACAGAGCCAGCTACTTTTACAGTGTAAAAATTGTGCAAAGCGATATACCAGAGCTGTAGCCACAGGGTGGCCTCTGGTGGCTTGTCCCCACTCCCTGCCACCACTTAATGTTCAGCTTTAATTTAAAATAGTAAGTCTTGAGAACTTTTTAAATGGTACATCTCAGGACCTTACAGCACAGAGAAAGTGTGCTGGTATCGAGTAGGTCAGTAAGAAGTAAACTTGCTCCCACCTTCCATTGTTCTAGCCAATGACTGCAAAGGCATGGAGACTGGAGAGAAATGCCAAGTACTAGGTCTTTGTATTTAAATACATTGGGCTATGTGTATTTGCATTCTGGCTGTTCGGCTTTGATTCTGTGCCCTCTTCGGCCCATTCATTGCTACATTTCTGGCTACGAACCTACTGTATTTTAGTTGTTACTTGTTTCCTCCAAGGAGCTCAGAAAAGAGTATGGCCTCACAAACACCCTGTGAGGTAGGTTAGGTCAAGAGATTGTTGCTCTGCCCCAACCATCCAGGGAGCCTCATAACTGAACAAAGATCTGAATCTTAGGTTTCCCCAAACTCAAGCCACTATACCACATAGGCTCCATGAAATACTTGACTGATGTACAGTCATGCCTTGGATTGAGAGCATAATTCGTTCCGGAAACGTGCTTGTGTAATCCAAAACACTCTTATACCAAAACGAAATCCCCCCAAAAAAATTTGTATTGCAAGACGTCGCTTGTATATCAAGTTTAAAAAAAAATTAAATAAATATTTAAAAATTTGCTTGTCTTGCAAAACGCTCTCAAACCAAGTTACTTGCAATCCAAGGTATTACTGTATCTGTTGTGAAGGGGTTGTGACTGATGCACAGAATGGCAGGAATGACTAGCAGCATGTAGAGTGGCCATGTGTCCTACCTTACAGAGGACAGTCCTCTGTTTGAAGGGCTGTCATTGGAAATAACAATGGGGACCCCTCTCCCCATCTCCTCCTCCCCAAGGCCTCAGTAGCCACCGGGGGGGGGGTAGGTGGGTGGAGAAGTGTCAGGACTTGAGGAGCAGAATGTGTGGGCCCCATAGAGGAAACCTAAGCCTCCACAGGCCAGATGGGGAACCTCCTCCAGATTAGGCCTGCAGACCAGAAGTTTCCTATCCCTGATTTAGAGCAAATATTAAGAATCAGGTAGTTTCTAGCTCTCAAAATTGCATACCCCCACCCACAATTTTTATATTCAATGTGCTCAAGATCTAGCAATTATTATTCTGTCTGTCTGTCTGTCTGTCTATCTATCTCCTGTTTGGTTCGTATATGGATTTAAAATTGATTTAGGCTGTCTGTCATCTTAGTTTAGTTTAGAATAATAAACCAATGGGACCTATTTCTATATAAATGTTTTTAGGACCGAGTCCCCAGTCCTATTTAAATTAATTGAACTAATCTGGCTTACATTCAAATACTTTGATTTAGAGAATGTCTTTTCACACATATTATTCATGTTTTCATGCATATTATTCACATTTTGTCATTATTGTTCTTTTTGTTTGTTTGTTTGTTTGTTTGTTTCCAGATTGCAGATAAATGAAACTGTGGATTGCCTAAATTTAAAAAGAGATCAGTGACTTGGGGTCTAGCTGATGATGTAACATTCATGAATACTTCTCAATGATACACAGATGGGACCTCATCATTGCAGAACAAAACCCAAAATACACAGCCTACACCCTTCATGTTAAATGGGGGGAATCTAATAGGAACAGGCAAAGAGAATGGGGAGTGTTTAAAAAAAGTCATCTGAGAAGAGAGACAGACAGCTGAAAAAAGAAATCAGGCTTTTAATTGCCCTTTGCCTATTCATGTGCCTATTCATGTATTTTAAAAGCAGTATGTGAAACTGCATCCACTTTTAACTGTATGTGGGTGTTGTTGTTTTGGCTACATAAGCAATGGCACTCAGAGAACTGGGATTGCTATTAGTATATATCATTATGCCTGCCAACTGTTACTACTTTCTTAGTAAACCATGGGTGGGCAACCGTCAGCCTGAGGGCCTAATCCAGCCTGAGGAGGGGTTGGGTAACCTCTTCATGCCCCACCCACTCCACTCCATCTCCCCAATCTCTGTCCCCTGGCCTTGAGGCTCCTGAGGGTTTCAGCAGGAGGTGGGGAGAGGAATCCCCTTGTTATCTCTGATTTGTGATGTCTTATGTCCTGCAGAGGGTTGGGTAGGTGGGTGGTCATCTGACACACACACACACACACACACACCAGAATTCAGTTGCCTGCCCCTTTAGTAAACCATGCGGCTAATGTAGAAGGTGAAGACTCATTGGGTAAATCTTATTCATCCAATAAATGAGCTTGAGATGGGATCAATGAGATTTACTGAAAATGCCTTCCACTCTTCATAGGCCACTCCTGTGGTTCACTATGAAAATGGCAGTGTGTTGACCCAAAAAGGCATACACATCTTGGCTTGAATGGCTTCAGTCTGCTTCAGTTGCCCCATGACTCTCATTGTTTGTTAGATGGGAAAGCAAAAGCTATTTTACTTTGAAAGGTAAAACATCTGCTTGCTGGCAGAACAACACCATTGGAGCCAAGCCAAAGGGGTACCATATACAAGAGTGGCCTACTTAGCAGAGGACAGTCCTGTATTTGAAGAACTGTTCAGTCTAAGTCTGGTTTAAGGGTAGAGAACGATAAGACAAGGGAGAGCCTTGAAGTGACCTTGAAGTTGTCCATCAACAGTGAGCACCTGAGCAGGCACACAGGTCACCTAGTCACAGTCTTCCCCACTATGTATTTCTGTTTAAATTATAGTAATGATTTCTAAATTGAGAGCCAGTGTGGCGTAGTGGTTAGGGTGTTGGACTGGGATGTGGGAGATCCAGGTTCTAGTCCCCGCTCGGCCGTGAAACTCACTGGGTGACTTTGGGCCAGTCACTGACTCTCAGCCTCACCTACCTCACAGGGTTGTTGTGAGGATAAAATGGAGAGGAGGAGGAGGAGGAGGATAATATAATGTAAGCCACCTTGGGTTCCTTGCAGGAAAAAAGGCGGGGTATAAATATAATAAATAAATAAATAAATTTGCATCTATACATATAAATTAGCATGCACAGATTTTGTGCAAATCTGTGTCCTCTTTTGTCCTCTTTCTTGGTAATGCATTTCCTCTCTTTTGACAATATGTAAGAGGCCATCCTAATGCCACACAATATACTAGGACCAGGTCAAAGAGGTTATCTTCCCTCTAATTTAATTTAGTTTAATTCATTATCTTTTTGTCCTACATTTCTATATGTTATATTCAAAGCAGCGTACACTATTCAGTCATTCATGTTAACCATGGATTGATTTGCAGCCCAATTCGATGCATGTTTGCATATAAACCAGCAGTCCGATCAAGTGTAATAGGATTTACTCTAAAGTAAGCAGGCATAGAAGTGCAGCCTTCTTGAGAAGTATACAAGTAAAATGAAAACAGTGTGAGACTATTACAAACAAATGAAGGAAAACAAAGGAAATATGAGTCCAAGAGACACAGTTGGGAAGGGTTGTAGCCAAGAGGCAATGTATTTTAAAGCAAGATGAACCTAACATTTTTGATTCGGTCACTGTATTGCAAGAGTTTAATTTTAAATTAAAACAAGGCTTTTAATTAATTTGATGAATAACACACTTTGTGTTGGATCCCCTTGTGGTATGTATTTTATATGCAATTCAATTTATTTCGAGCTGTTCCCACATCTCACGGTATCACTAGGTCCCAGACTCCGAGCTGATAGCTGCAATTAAAGAGGTCGTCTGGAGGGGAAGCTGGAAGTTTGGGGTGCTAGGTAAGAGCAGAAAAGAGCCTTTGCTTCTGCTTTGGGAGGTACCACCGTAATTTTGTCATAAATCCATTTTCAAGATGTTACCTTTAGAACAGTTGGCAGGGAAACAATTCACAATATTAATTGCTTCGTATGAGGTTAACAAGTTAAAGCACATTACAATAAATGGAGATTATTTGATGTTCACTAGCTATCATTTCATTCTTCCTCCACTTTATTAATTTACATTTGATTGTTATCTTTGCATGTGAGAGCCAGAAGTTAGCAGCTTGATCCATACACTAACCATTTAGGGAAGGTAGGGTTCTTTGCCAGGATCCCATGGGTACTACTACTCATACCACTGCTAGTGGCCCAGACTGGAGGGTGGGATTTACTTGTCTGGAGAACACTCATGTGTGTCTGTCCCATCCCCCCCACCTTCCATAGAATTCTATCAGTTGACATGGTCATCTAGCCAATGAGGAAGCAGCAACCAAAGCATTCTGATGATGTTAAGAATTGGATATATACACTTAGGATAGAGTAATGTCCACTGATTTTGGCAAGACTAATGGTGCACTTAAATACAAGTTTATTTAGAACTAAATCCTTCTCTGCTCAATGGGACTTCCCCTGAGGTAAGTGAGCATAGGACTGCAGTGTCATTTGTGTTCAATTTTCTCTGGACTGCATTCTTAGAGCATCTCAATGGTCTTCCTTTTTTTTCTTTCTTTCTATCCCCCACTTGCATGAGCTCTTTAAAAGTCTTCTGCTTTGTAATGCTGAGTCAAAATAAATACCAAGTGATTTATCTGTCCCACCCATCTGTCAGTGTTTAGGATATGTTTGCATTCAGATCATCCTTGTTTTTTTAAAACCTAAATTGGAATTCATTCCAAGCAAATATAGACTATCCCATAAGAAACTAAAATATAGCAACTAGTCAGAGATTAAATGAGATTGTCTGTTGATTTTCTATGTTGCAATTAGACAGTCAACAACTTCACTTGTAAATACCAGGCTTTAAAGGATAAAAAGTCAGTACCTGCTTCTTTCTATAAAAATGTATTGGAGCAACACAACTTTTTGTCAATTGTAGAGGGTTGAAAAAATATATCACTGGAACTTATTTAATTGGATGCTTTCCAACTATACACTGTTTTCTTACTACTATATATCATATGTTTGTGAGTAAATGTAGAATTTGATTCCAACATTAGTGGAAACCAGGCGCTGTGTAGAAGAGAGCATATTTTCCCCCAGAGGGTAAAATGTATCCCTTTGCAAGGTGTTGTGCTGTATCAGGTGGCAATCCTATATACATCCATTTAAAATTAAATGAGGCTTACCTCCGAAGAAATATACTTATAATCTGGCTGATGGTTCTAATAAAGCTAATTGGACTAATGCCCCAATCCTAAACCAATTTAGTTGAAAGTAAGGGACACAGAAATCAGTATCAGTTGTTTAGAATTGGGGTTGTAAACCCCAACATTTCTGTTTGATTTGTGCTGTGGATTTGACTACTAGATTGTGATTGTAAACATCAGAGCTGAAAAAGCAAACTCAACGTTTGGCGCAGTTTCACAATTCCATTTCAACTTTTTAAATTTTTACCTTAAAAAAAAAAATATGAAATTCAGCTTTGAGGGATACCTTAAAAAAAAGAAAAAGAAAAAAAAAAAGCACAATCCGGCCAAAGACAAATATTTAATTTCAACAGGTGAGATCTGCAGCCTGGTCCTGTTTATGTTTACTTTAAAATAAGTCCCATTAAAGACCTGGCTTCTAATGTTTATACCAGGACTGGCAGATGCAGAGACTGCCTGTCAATTGCAGGGCTGAGGTTACACCCCATGATTCCCTTCTGTGCTGGAACAAGGCTCTGAGGCCTGAACACACACAATCCATAGTGGACCAGAGATGGCTTTAACATTAGGCCATGAGGCAACCACCTTAGACAGTGGAGAGCAGGCGTGAGGTGTTGGAGGGCAGGGTTGTGTGTGCTACATGGCCTGTCCTGCAACCCTGAGCTAACCTACAGCACTCAGGTACAGTGGAGAATGTTGTCCTCAATGGTCAAGCAAGGTAATTTTAGACCCTGGATTTAATAATCTTAAGGGGGGGCACTTTAGATGGCTATGTGTATTATTTCAGATGTGAACCACACAACTAATATTTCTCTCCCCACTCAAACTGCCATTCTGTGCTTCACGATGGATTCTACATTCCTGACATGTTGGGGGGGGGGGGAACCACCCCCAAACAAATCTATTTTCCAACCCTGGTAAAAAGAGAGATATTCTGGGCATGTGCAGTTTTGCATTTTAACTCTCTTAAACCATAGCAGCATCATGACTACACAGGAATAAAATGGTGGTGACGCCACATCTGTTTGTTGCTGCTCCCCTCACCTGCCACTCTCTGGATGGCCATTGGGAGGGGTTGTGTGGCCCCAGACTTTGTCCCCGAGGTCCAGCACTAGCTGCACCACTGGCTGTCCTGTCCCCAGTGTTGAAATAAGATTCAACTGCCAGTTTCTCAGCTTCTCAATGTGGGATGGGGGCTGGAGTGTTACCCTGCCCTTTGCCTTAGTCACCAGAATTCCTGCCCCTACTCTACGCTAGGTTCCTGTTTCAAGCTTTTGGGAAGTTCCCAATGCTGTCACAGCGCTAGCATAAACCAACACTGGTGCAACGTCATTAGTGCTTGTATGGCAAAGAGGAAAAGTGGCGATTCGCCACACTGTCAAAGTTTGGTGGCAAATCGCTGCTTTTTTCCTTTGCCTTTCAACAAGCACTAATGACATTGAGCTAGCATCCGATTATGCTAGCACAACATTAGCGCTTGTGCTGTGACAGCATTGCATAGTACCCTTGGAGTCCACAACACAATGATTGTAAGTAAAATGATCTGTTCATGCAGTACATCAGATTCTGTTAAATGGAGCAAATGTAATCAATTTAAGTATGTGATAAAGGGAAATATGGACATTAATACACCCCTCAGATTAACTGTTAGCTCAATTTCCTATCTATGTACCCCATCTCCTTTTTTCATGGTGGAGTTTCATGCTGCATAGCCATCTGCTAGTGGCTCACAAATGAACAGTGATGAGCCCTGGAGAGAAATGACTTACCCCGTAATCCCCAACTATATAATCGGATCCCTATTTCTCCTCTGCAGATACCTTAAGGATTTGTTTTTCTCAAATATCTTGTCATATCAAGCAACTGTCTTTAAGCAAAATTAACAAATAGCAGTGGTACAGTGGTAAATTTTGAAGTACAAGCACTCATTGACCCAGTTCACATGATCACCGCAGCCCATCATGGCTTATTTACACCACGGTGGGTTGTGGTGCATGCCGGGCAACTTTTGAGTCTTTAACCTGTGACCACGGCTTGTGTCATCCAAACCCAGCAAGGGTGGGTTGCTGGTGTGGTTAATAAACCACCCAGAACCCATGGGCTGTTTTAGGGTTGTGGGTGGTTTGTTAACCATGCCAATAACCCACCCACACCCGGTTTGGACGACAGAACAGACCGCGGTTGCAACTTGAAGATTCAAAATATTTGCCCACGCTGCAGCCCACAGTGGCTTAAATAAGCCATTGTGGACTGCTTGATCATGCAAACCAGCCCACTGTGACAGTCCCCATAGCTATGTCCCCAAGGAGAGGCCAAAAAAGCAGGCAGCTGGGTTGTAGAACATATCTACAGATCCATTCTAGCAGTTTTCATCTCTACTACAAGAAGGTCTTTTGTAAAACTAATGGGTCTTAATTGCCCATTCAGGACCAAGCCAGTCCAAAATAATTTACATTACAAGAAGAAAGAATATAATTAATAAAAGAAAGAATGTATTATTCTTTGTATATGTTGTATATTGAATGTATTATAGCTGGGAAAATTCATTTCCTCCCAGCTACTGTGAAGATTGCAACTAAGCTCAGAGGGAACAGGGAACTCTGAGTGGAGTGGCAGATGACTTCAGCGTCCCTGCTAATAATTTAAAAAGTGTTGGCACTGCATCCCTGTAAGCCCTGGCTCCACTACACCACTGACAAATTGGCTAAAAGAGTATCATTCATACAAACACTTAGGGGAGAAAGGTGCCCCTGCCAAAAGTGGCTTCAAGAGAGAGGGCCTTCTCAGTTGTGCTCCCCATTTTATGGAATGCCCTCCCCCAGGGAGGCTTGCCTAGAATCTACACTGTTATTTTTTTGCTACTAGATAAAGACCTTTCCTTCTTCCCAGGCATTTCAGATTTTATGGCTGTTTTTATATAATTTGTATTATTTCCTGTGCTGTTGGTTGCTTTTTGTACTGTATTTTTTGTACTGTATTCTTTTAGCTTTTTGTAATCTGCCAGAGTACTTTTGTTATTGGCTGGATTAAAAATATAATAAACTTGCTGGAGGACCTGTTCTTCAAATGGACTAAAAAACTGATTACTTTCTACCCTGTACTCTGAGTACTTCAAACCCACCTTTTCACCCCCATAAAGGTTTTTTTAACCTTCATCTTGTGGAAACATGCAACTTCACATACATTGAATCTGGGGTGCCAAAGTCACCCCAGAGAAAAGTGCCTCAGGCAAGGCAAAGTGTGCATATGAAAGGCTGAATGTTTCCCCCAGGCTGTTAGGACCAGAATAAGAATGAATTTCAGGTTTAGGCTACTTCAGGTAAATTCAGACTTAATCTCTCCTTCAGTCATGAAAATGCAGGAAATCTAGGTAACAAAGGTGAGGCCTGGTTAGAGCTATTAAGAGTCAATTAGTCGTTAAAAAGCCTGAGGCCTATAAAACTTTAAAATCATCATAACTGCTTTCCTTCAATGGATTTCTTTTCTTTTTTGAAGGAGATGTTTTCTGCCTTTCCTAGCAATAAAAAGATACTAAAATGACCTGTGGATGGCTCCTTTTCCCCCACTGCCTGCGGGCACTGAAGCACCCCAGATACAGCATTGTTCAATAAATTTATTACGGTCTTATGACTCTGATACAGCATTGTTATGGAGTTGGGGTGTGTGTCATTTTTATGTCCCAGTCATATTTGGTTATAGCAAGAAAACTGTAAAAGGGAGGTGGCTGAAATTTGGTAATATTGTTTACTACCCTGTTCTAGGCAAAGTTCTACCAGGACAGGATTGTAGGTCTGTGTATGTTTAAATTACACCTCAGATTCTGCTGAGCACGCCCAAAGAACAGCTTCAGCCATTCTAAGATTCATCTTCACAGAAGGTGGCTCCCACATACTATCGGTCATCAAAGTTTTTCAGGGCAAAGTCTTAGCCAAGTTTTTATTAGTGATCGATAAGCAACAACCATGCCACATTTCAGCTTTCTAGCTTAACGGGAAATAGGAGGTAAATTGATGAGTCAGTGAGTCAGGGCTCTCGCTTTTATATGTATATAGATAAATAAATGTCCAGAATTGACACAGGCAAAAATTCAGGAAACAGGTTGTGGGACTCCTCTAGCAATAGCAGCTTGTAGGCTTTTGATAGCATTGCAAGGCCCTAGGACAGAGGCCCTAAATTGGGGGTAAGGAATATCTGTGTCCCTGCAGAAGTTGTTGGACTCACTCTCCCATCAGTCCCAGCCAGCATGGTCAATGGGTGATGGATGTTGTAGTCCAGCAACATCTGGAGGGTCACTGGTTCCCCACCCCTGCCCTGTATGGTCTGCTTATTGTACCAGCCGGCTGGCAGACCTCTGTCTGGACAGGAATGGAAAGTTGGCAAAGTATGTTATAGGCATTGGTAAGGAAAGGTCATCATACAAAGTCAATTGTCTCCAGCAGAAAGGGAACCTCTTTAAGGCCTATATAAGCTCAGTATTCTTTTAAATCAGGACTCTCCTACCTTGGCTCCCCAGATGTTGCTGGACTACAGCTCCCAGAATCCCTTGCCATTAGCCATGCTGGCTGGGTATACTGGGAGCTGTAGGCCAGCAACATCTGGAGAGCCAAGGTTGGAGAGCCCTGTTTTAAATGCTGGACTGGGAATGAGGCTGAGATCCCCTTAGGTGGCAATCAAGCCAAAACAGCTAAGGAAAGGACATTGAACAAACTTCCCAGAAGACTCCTCCAATCTTCATTGTTGAGGCACACTGGGTCGTGGGAATGCCTCATGGAAAGTGATCCATTTTATCAGGCGGCTAGTTTATTCTTTATTTCTTTTTCTTCAAAGATCACTGTGCATGGTGCCAAGGGGCCATAGGAAGGGCAGGATCTTAATTTATTTTATTTTACAGGCTAGGTAAGTAGCTGCACGCCATTCCAGCATCTTGATTTGTCAGACAACAATATATGAGAAATTGGAGATATGGCAAAGCTTTTGTCTCTAAAGACTCTGTGGGCTATATAGAAATACCAGACTATCATTGCATACATGCCATACAGTACCTGTTTCCCCCACCCAACCTCCAGGTATGGCTGTCCTTTCATCGGCCAAAAATGAAACCCGAAAATACAATGAAATGTCTTCCTCGGCATCCTTTCTCCAGCTGCAACAACTGTCAATTATATACAATCCCTGTCTTGTGGCCACTCCTCCAGTCCCAGGATTTGACTAACAGCGATATATCATCAGCCAGCCTTGATGGTTATATGATTTCTTATGAAGGGTTTGAACTGCCAGGCTCCAGTTGCTGAAGGAAGAAAGATGATTGACGTGGCATTGTTCACTTCCTAAAGATCTGAACAGCTGCTGTGACTCTGATCTCTGCCCCTAACATAACCAATACAGAACTCCAATTTAACTGAAAGCCCCCACCCACCGACCCATGCTCACCCACCTCCAAACAGTGCCAAAGGGAACTGGGTGTTTTAGACTCGTTGCTGAATGTCTGAGAGAAGATAGATTTCATTTATCCACTGCAGCCTTCAGCAACAGGAGACCCTCCAGATGTTTTGGACTTCAACACCCATTAGCCCCAGCCAGCATGACCAATGATTAGGCATGCTGGGAGTTGTAGTTCAAAATGCTGTTGGCCCAAAACAGCCAATGTTCCTTTTTATGGATAGAAAAGCTGTGGGTAAGCTACAAGCAGCATTTGCAACAATGTGCTCCTCCCATTTTAATCATTTAAACAAACAGCTCAAAGGCTGGATGCATTTCGTAGGTGGGAAGATATCCTATTATTGCATTCAATGGCATGTCCTTCCAAGGAACATTTTTAGGATCCTGTGTGTGCATGTGTAAATACGGATAGGATGGGTGGGTTGCCGATGTTTTGTATAGTGACAGAACCATTAATGCAACAGTGGGGAACATGTAGCCTTCCTGTCTTTGTTGGACTGCAACTCCCATCAGCCCCGGCCAGCAAGACCAAAGATTAGGAATGCTGGGAGTTGTTGTCCAAAACATCAGTGATTTTAATACCTTGTCTGTTAAAGGCTGTCCCAGAATGCCTGGAGTTATCGGATACCTGCAACACTTACCAGTGACTCATTCAGTCTGCAGTCATCATTTGGGAACTGAGCCTATACTGCAGACTTCATGGCCACAAGATCTGGCCTAATTTTTGAATGTTTCTGTTTCTTCTCCCATCCCCTGCCCACCGTATCACCTAGCCTGATGAGGAGTTCTGGAGAACTTGAAAGCTTGCATAATTTTCTGGTAGCATTTTGGTTGGCCCTAATGAAGGTATTGACTGACAGATCCACCCTCCCCTTGATTTTGGATGCTAAAATGCCAAGACACCTTTTCCATCTGTGATATTTTTAATGTGAAAAAATAAACTTCTTTGGAAAGTATGTGGCAACCTTCTCCAGCCTGGTCCCCCACCCTGGATGTTTTAGATGACATTTCCCACTATCCCTAGCCATTGGCCATGCTGGCTGTGGTTGATGGGAGTTGGAGTCCAAAACATTTGGAGGGCACCAGGGTGGGTAAGGCTGATGCGTGGTGTTACAAGACATCTGGAGCCTAAACTGAACAACATATACAACCCTGTGCCTTCTACTAGTCCTGTGCATACTGAAGACCATCTGTTTAGCAGAGAAACATGCTCCAATTTAAAGGAAGTTTAATAGACAAGGTATTAAGATCACTGAAGGGTAAAGTTCTATGTTTCCCAGCAAGTAAAAAGGCCAGAGTGAAATGGCTAGTACATTCAGAGTAGTAAACATCTTTAAAACAATGTAAGTAAAATAAACTACAATAAACTAACTACCCACCTCGGCTCTTACAAGCTGCAAAAAGTGGCCTTCTCTGTAAGCAAATCATTACCAAGCCCAATGGGCTGAATTGAAAAAAAGTAACTGACTGCTTCTTCCTGGCCAAACTTTTAAGAGTGTAAATCAAACTGGAGAGTTGCCAATGCAGTTTTCAGCACTTTGAAAAGTGGGCAGGGAAGAGAGATTTAATGACTTTGCTTGAAGTCTTCATTGTCAGTTCAACAATATTTTTTTAAAAATCCAGAACTGAAGAGATCTTCAGTAAATGCCTTAACTTGATACCTTCTTACAAAGTTAAAATTAGCCAATGTGATCAAGTCAAGTGGCTGATATAATGATTTCATTCTCTCTCACACATACACACACATACATATTTGAGGCAATGTGTTCCATTTAGCTGTATGGCAAGCAAGTTTTTGGGGTATTAGAGAAGGTTTCACCCTAAGTATGTCTTTAGGATCTGGATGCAAGGGTGCATTCCCACAGTCCTGTGTCATGATTTTCATTTTTCATGTCCTTTGTTTCAGATTAGGGCACTCCCTCTTTGATCTACTCTACAGATTTGCTTTAGGCTTAATGAACTAGAAATATTGGACTCTGTGCTACCTAAACATGACTCGTACCCACCACAATTTTGCTATATATGCTCAGTTTTCTTCTGTTGGAAGGAAAAACAAATAATGGTCAAAGTTGTCTTTTTACCTCCAACCACTTCAGGAGTCACACACACACACACACACACACACACCTCTACAGAATTATGATCAAGATTATGAGAGAGCAACAAAGAGAGAGAACACTTGTGCAGAGGTACTTTCATATGCTTCCCAAGGGTAGTATCCAATGTTAGTCCTGCTTAGAGTAGGCCCATTGAAATGAATGGGCCTTATGTTAGGCTACCATTGGATGCAATCCCAAGTGGCCTCCCAATCCCATTCAGGTAGCTTGGTGGGTTGAGACCTGCTTAGCTTCAGTAGCAGACTGGACGGAGTCCTCATGTGCCTTCAGACAATTCTCTGAACTGGGGGGCAAAGTTTAAACAAAATATTTGGATCAATCAATGGGATGAAAATGGGATTCAGTCCAAATGAGGAATGCATTTGGGACAAACCCAAAAAACCGCTGGGGGCATTATGGATGCTCAGGACTCCTAACACATTGGAAAGTGTCTAGTCTATCAGGTTGAAAAATACAGGCCTGTGGTTTAAGCTGGCTCAGCTTGTCTGAACGTGGAAAGCTAAGCAGGGTCAAGCCTGGTTATTACTTGGATGGGAGACCCCTCCTCTAGTTTCCTGCATTGAGCAGGGGGTTGGCCTCGATAGGCTTGTAGGCTCCTTCCAACTCTATGATCTATGAAATCTATCTATGAAAGAAACTTTCTTTCTAGAAAACTTTTGGGATTCTTTGAGAGACCAGCTCATTGCCAAAATGGAGCAGCTTTTCTTTTCTCCCCCATCCCGCCCCCACCCACTTTCTCTACGTTTTGACTTTATGCTCAGCAAAAGAGAGAGAGAGAGAGAGAGAGAGAGAGATGTTAATAAATCTACCCCAGGAAATGGATGTGCATGTCTCCTTCTGCCTCTTAAATTTCTCATTCTCCTGCCTCGCGTTTCCTTTGAGGCTGCAGTTTTGCCGTCTTCCCCCCTGATTTGCCACCTTCTCTCTTGCTGAATTGAATTGATGCCTCCAAATGAGCTGGGAAACCACAATTTGGAGTCTGAATTAACAGAGAGAGAGAGAGAGAGAGAGAGAAGGAGGAAGGCAACTTGGGTTGGGGGAACGGGCGCCTGCATTTGTCTTGGGTGCCCATTAGCCTTCCAGAGCGGTGCGCCGCCACTGACGTTTGCCTGATTTGTGGTGACACTTCGCAAAGCGGGAAGTGTCTTTTAACCGGTTTATTTCAGTCCGGTGCCAATGTTCGCACACGCGACAGCAGCGAGCGGTAGAAATGGGACTCCCACCCCCAGTTCCCGTAGAGATAAGAAGCAAACACCCCGATTCTAAATCCTTGGATCCCATTGAAATCAACTGAGAGTTTCAGTAATGTGTTCCGTTAGAATGGAGGCGCTGTTGAAGGGATTCCCTCTTCAAATAGGGTTATCAATTGAAATAAGGAGACTGGTGACTTTTTACATTTTATTTTAACCATACTTCCTGCCTATACCAATTGATTAGGTTCGGTAAAGTTTGGGTTAGGCGCTGGCTGAATTTAGGGGCGGTGGCATATACATTGGCTATATGTAAGGACTCGCCAAACCTTTAGCCTGAGTTGCTTTGGCAAGCTTACAAGACTTTTTCCTCTCTTTTTAATCACTGCCTTTTGGTCACCAGGATTAAAGCTTTCAATTGGCCACGAGTTTTATCCCTACTTTTTATGTTCCTTGGTGGAAGAAAGAAGCCTGTTTCCTCGGGAGAAACCTCAACTCATCATGTCAGTGACGCGCGCAGAGCGGTTGCTAGGCGTGTTTTGGGACTTCCGAATAAATATGCACAGGACCGGGCCCTTAAGCGAAGTTTGCAGACTTTACATCCCGACCTTATAAGTCTCATTCATTTCAATAGGACTCGCCAGAAAAGAGCGTTTAGGATCGCAGCTTAGTTAGCTGAGGCTCATTCATACATGTTTACTCGCTAGTTAGATCCCCTTGTGCTCATCGAGGCTTGCTCCTAAATAGAGCTATCTCTGCGTACACAAGTATAGGATCACTCTATAATTGTGGATAGCATCCCATCCTTAACAGTGTTGGTCAAACGAAGTTGCGCTTACTTCCTGCTTAGGATCGCCCTGAGAATCTCCTCCATTCCAAGGATTTCTACTGAACTGAGGATGCGTACTCTGGAGTTGTATTCAATGCTTGTCTAACGTGATTCCCATTCATTTCAATGGGTCTATTCTAAGTGGGACTAACATTGGATACGACCCAATGCATGCACTTCCATATCAGCTTAACAACTGCTGAAATTAGGCCCGTGCGCTGCTGCTAACCCAGCGGGTAGAATTCCTGTTCGCTGTTGCAGAAGCACAAGAACTGGATGACTGATTCAGACTCTCTGCCCCGTGTGGGATCGTGTTTTTTTTCCTTTTGGTTTAATTGCCCGGATATTTTTTCCCCTCTTGGGTGATCTCCTAAGAAGTATGTCTGGAATGGCTTATTTCCCCCCGAAGTCAAAGCGCCTATTAAAGAGCCGGTGCCAGGCTGACTCTAGCGCAAAGTTTGCTTCGCCTTGCCAAAAGTCTGTGCAGCCTCCTCCATCACCAAGTCGAGCGTTCCATTAAGAGACTTTTGGGCATCTCCAAAGGAAAGGGGCGTTTATTACTTCAAGTTCAAACATAGCCCTGCAGAGCTCGAGTTCTTGATTGATTTGCGGATTTGAAAGCTTCTAAGATGCCCTTCTACTGACTAAGGGCATTCAAGGCGACTGGCAATAAAACAAGGAATTGAGACGAGTCCTATTGTGTTCAATGGGGTTTAACTCCCAAGGAAGGCTGTTTCGTCTTTAGGCTGCAATCTTATGCTTACTTGAGAGTAAATTCCATTGAATTGTCTGGGACTTACTTCCTAGGAAACAGCTAAATGCTTAGAGCTTAGCCAAGGGATAGATAGGGCTGCCATCCCAAAAACCACTGAAGACGTACTTGATAACCACAGGAGTCTCTGAACACCTGCGAAATGTCTTTCCTCCGCCATCAGGGAAGCAATTTCAGATTATATCAAATAGTTGTTGGATGGGTGAGATTCAGGGCAAGATTCTAAAGGAGCTTCAAGATCAATTGCAAAAAGTTGTATTTTAAGAGTATTTATTATTCTTTTTGCATGCTTCATAATAACTGTAGCAATGTTATCAACACAGGCCAATCAGACAGGCCTCCATTTTTCTCCCCCCCCCCTTTGGTAAGCAAAAGGATTTGTGCCTTTGGCATGCATTACCAAATACCACCTATCAAGGATGCTTTAGCAGCGGATTTCCTGCATCCACAGGGGGTTGGACTAGATGGCCTTTTCGGGTCCCTCCCAGTTCTACAATTCTATGAACTGTTTAAAAGACCGTTCAGTGATCTGAAACACGAGGGAGCGGTCTGGAACTGCTTCCCTCTGCCCAACCCCCCCCCCTTCCTCTTCCAGCCCGATCCATAATTCAATGATGCTTCCCTCCTGGCTTAAACAGGATGTCCTGGGCCAGCCTCCCGCAGGGCAGTCCCCCTCAATGTGGTGTCGCCCAGATGGGTTTGGACTATAATTCCCATCATCCCTGACGATTGCCCATGCTGGCTGGGGCTGATGGTAGCTGTAGTCCAAGACATTCGGAGGGTGCCACGTTGGAAAAGGCTGCAAGCCCATTAGCAAACCCATTGCAAAAAGGAGCGGCGTCTCAGGTCGCCTGGAGAAGGCACTCTCTAGGCATCTGTGGCCTTGGAAATATACTCAACGACTCCTCCGCTCCGGGCATAGCTGAAGAAACAGAGGAGTTTGTACACACCACCGTCCCCCTCCTCACTCCCCATTTTCTCTGGACTTAGTCCCTCGAGTGTTTGGAGGACTGCGGACGCGTCTTAAGCCACCTGAGCCCTCAGTCCGAGGTCTGCAGAAGAGGCTTGGTGACCCTCGGAGAAGACGCTTAAGAACCGCCAGGGAGCATCCCCGTCTAGAGATTAAAGCGTGCGGGGGAAGGGGAGGAGGATCTCCTCTCCCTGTGCCTTGCCTGGGTTGTTTGAAGCACGTTGCCTTTGTGCCTTGCTCTTCTCTGAGGCGGGGAAAGGCCTGATGCCCCCGGGGTGCCTTCTCTCGGCTCCTGCCCCTCTTTGGACAGGAAAAGTTTAGGCCGGAAACCGGAGCCAACAGGACTGCAACTCCTGCATATAAACTGCAGGGGAGCAGCTGCAGGCGCTAGCGGTGGCTCTCCGGCCTGCTGCTCCCTCCCTCCCTCCCTCCCTCTTAAGACGAAGAAAACAAGCAACAAAAGGCCCGCTGTTGGCCCAAAACAGCCAGTGTTCCTTTCAATGGACGGGAAAAGTGTGGGTAGGCTGCAAGTTGCAATTGCGGCGATGTGCTCCTATCATTTTGATCATTAAAATGAACGGCCCAAAGGCAGGGTATATTTCCTGGATGGGAAGATGTCCTATGATTGCGTTCAATGGCACGTCCTTCCAAGGAATTTTTTAGGATCCCGTGTGCGCGCGTGTAAATACGGATGGGGGTGGGGGTGGGGGGTTGCTGATGTTTTGTATTGTGCCAGAAGCGTTAATGCAAGGGTGGGGAAGATGCAGCCTTCCCGTCTTTGTTGGACTGCAACTCCCATCAGCCCTAGCCGTATAGAGTCAATGGTGAGGGATGATGGTATTTGCAATCCAACAACTTCTGGAGGGCGACACATTCCCCATCGCTGCTTTAATGGATTAGGCCCGCTTCATTAACAGTGCAATCCTATACATGTATAAGAGGTCAGCCCCATTACATTCAGTGAGTCTTACTCTAAGGGAAATGTGTTTAGTATTGCAATCGCAATGTATGACGTTTGCCTCAGTTGCCCCAGGTCTACAAATTGATTTCGGGGGCGGGATAAGCAGTCGATCTAAAGGACCATGAAATGTAAGAGGTACACATTTTGTGATGATTCAATGTAAAGCTTAAATATATGCAAGAAGATAATCACAGGTGTGTGTGTGTGTGTGTGTGTGTGTGTGTGTGTGTAGCCTGTGTGTAGCCTGTGGCTTCCGCTGGCTCAGCTTGTCTGAGCCTGGAAAGCTAAGCAGGGTCAAGCCTGGTTATTACTTGGATGGGAGACCCCTCCTCTAGTTTCCTGCATTGAGCAGGGGGTTGGACTCGATAATATCCCCATTTCAATGGGGTTTTGTTTTAACACTTTAAAATGCACAATGAAATCAAAGTGCGTATAGAAGAAAATATAGCGAGGGAAACGTGAACAACCCTTTGCTACGGATCGTAAACACACTGAGAAGTAAGTCCCATCGAGTTGAACTAGATCTAGGGCACTTCCAGATGAGGCTTGCCTTCGGATTGCTAGCGCTAGGAGCCCTCCGTCTGGAAGCACCCTGACCCTCCAAGTTAGTATGCATAGGATTGCAGGTATCCTTGGAAACCAGTTCCATTGAAGTCAACAAGGCTTACTTCCAAGAAAATAATCGGGATGCCTCATCAGTGGTGCAGCTAGGTAATTTTAAGATCGTCTTACGGAGGCCCCTTTAGACAGGCATGAGTATTACGTCAGTTGTGAAGTACACAGCTAACACCCCACCCAACTGCCATTACATGACTTAGAATCGCTTCTACATTACTTATGTTAGAACAACAGGAATAAAACTGTTGACCTGGTTTAAATAATAAAAATATATATATCAAAACTCTGAGCATGTGCAGTTTCGCATTTTAAACTCATTTAAATCATAGCACCATCATGGCTACAGGAATAAAATGGAGTTTGTTTCTGCTGCCCGGATGCCTTCATCATCACCTGCCTCTTTCTGGCTGGTCATTCGCCCCACTCCACCACCGGGCTGCGGGGTCACTTTGGGCATAAAGTCCAGTCGTAGCTGCACCCCCGTGCCTGGTTTTTCAGGAGCTTGTTGATGGGGGGGGGGGAGCGGAGGGAGAGACACCCAAAAACAAAACCTTAAACTTCAAGGCCTTCAGGCAAGATGAATGGTTATAGCCCACTAAGTGGTATAGTCCTGCAGCGCTAATAAGCGTCGGACGTTTCTTCCTTTCGTCACACAATAATGACGTTGATCTGCGGGCCTTCCTCCCACCCGCTTCATCATCCCGGCCCTGTCGCTGTGCGGTCTCTCCGCAGTCTTGGCGGCCAAGTGGAGAGAGAATCATTTTCGCCATCAAAGAGCTGTCAGCCGTCTCGTGTATGAATGGCTGCGCCCTGCCTTCTCTTTAAAGCATTACCCTTGACATCCACGCATTTGGAGGGTTGTAAAGATATATCGTTGTAATCAAAGCTCTTATAATTGAGTTCTGCGGTTGGGAAGGTTAGAAAGCGGCGAGGAGGAGGAGGAGAAGAAGAAGAGGAAGGCAAACTTAACTTTCCCCTAAGCAGCAGCAGCAGCACGACTAGTGTCTATATACTTGCCCGGAAAATACAGCCCTGAATCAGAACCTGGGAGTAAACATGCGGCCTCCTTAATACTCCTCTGATCGTTAGAACTGTGCCCGAAGCAATCAAACCATCAAATCAATCATTAGAACGCTGGAATCAGATAATTAAATGGAAAATACGATTAACAGTCGAATTCACAACCTGGTTAAATCCAAGTGTTTTAATTTAATCCACTTTATTCCCATTGATTATTATTTTTTAAATAGAAGCGGTAACCCGATCCTATTCACATTTATTTGCAGCTGGAAGGAAAAGTCCCATTCATTCCGGTGCAATTTACTTTTCAACCGAATCCTAAACATGTTGACTCGGAATTAATTCCCACTTAATCCAATGGGTTTTTTTTTTTTTTTTTTTTTAAACCCTCTCATTTAAGGCTGTAAGCCTTACAATTGAAACGCATTTAGGCTTGCAAGAGGAAGTCATTCGCGGACTCCGTTGCTTTTAAGTAGGACAATCGGCCCATTCAAATGGAAATAAAGCGTGCACTTATTTCAATACAAGTGTTGTCTTAAGGATGCTTAATGAGAACCGCGATGTCCCTGGACACAGGCGGCAACCCGCATCGCTGCTACTCTGGGGGAGCCTTCGGGAGCCACTGACAGTATTCCAAAGGAAGGGCTTTTATGGATTGTAGCCGCAGACGAAGCTCTTGATCTTGGGAAAGTAATCACGGATGGCCTGCGTCAAGAGGGTGGATGTATACCCATTGTTCATCCTGATGCCAAGAAGACGGAAACACTTTCACGGGGGACAGCTTCGACTACCAAGCAAAAGTTAAAACCTGCACTTCATGAATCCATGAGCGAATCCTGCCGATGGCGATATACTTAGATGGGGTTTTTTTCCCCCAGTTTCATGAGTAAAGATGATATCATTTCATAAGAGCCCTGCTGGATCAGACCAAGGGTCTATCTCGTCCAGCATTCTGTTCACACAGCGGCCAACCAGCTGCCCACGGGAAACCCACAAACAGGACATGAGAGCAACAGCACCCTCCTGCCCATGATCCATAGCTAACAATTTAGCACTCCTCACCCCACTACTGTATTTAACCCCTCCCTTAATTTCAATGGGGCCACGCTTGTTACAAATCGTTTGTGTTTAATTTAGTCAAGATTCCTATAATAAACCTGCTTTGAAAGAATGGGCAGTGTGTGGGAAGGAGTGAGGGAGGAACCCAAAGAAAGCATTAGCAAAATACAACATTAAAAGTATCAAGACAGCAAGGTCAACAGTGTTAAATTCTGGCTTCAGCAGGTGTGGACTGTGCAGAAGCATTCAGCGGGGGGGGGGGGGGGAGGGGACTCCATTCCAGCACCAAATATTTGTAGGCAGGTATAGTGTGACTTTTGCACCCTGGATTGGTTGCTGTCAGTTTCTTTTCCATGTTGCCCGTGTGTTTTCTCTAGCATTTGATATAGCCAGGGACTTGATGCCAACGGGAGATATTGTTTGATATTATATTCCATAGGGTATGACATGATTCCATTTGTCAAGTTTATGAAAGACTCACTGGCCTATGATTTAACGTTTGCCCTGAATGGAGTGAACCAACCTGGGTAAGAAGGATTGTGCAACTGTGCCCATGTTCCAATTTTTCACCTTTTTTCTCTTTCACTTTTTCAGTAGATGAAACACTCAATGGCACAGAACAGCTGCTGTCAATTTAAAAGGGCAGGACCTGAATTTGCAAGGTGCTGAACATTTCCAAGAAATCCATTGATGTAAACAACAGCAGAGTGCACTTGGCACTCGATGCTTTATACAGGCGCCCTGGACCATGGATGGGGATGAACAAAAGTTAATTTGTGGCCCTGTGATATTATTGGCAAAATCTCCCTCGAGTCCAGTGACATTCTGAGGGATCTGCTTTGAAGTCCCAACACTGCTAGGTATGCTTGATCAGTCCTCTTCCTGAACACTTGCTCACCTGAGGATTTAGGAAGGCTCCTCTCTTTAAGGAGATTCACTTTCCACTCGGTCTCTTTGGCTTCACTGGAACTACACAATTGTTTTGGTTCTGAGAATAGTTACTTCTTCCACAGCCTCCAGTTTAATATGCTCCCTTTCACTAATATGGAGTGACGAGGAAGGACCAAACTGCTAAGTGTTTATTGTAATAATAATAATAATAATAAGTAGTAGTAGTAGTAGTAGTAGTAGTAAATAATAATAATAATAATAATAATAATAATAATATAAAATTATTAGTACATTTATATCCCATCTTTTCCCTCTTGCAAGGAGCCTAAGGCAGCTTACATGGTCCTCCTCCTCTTTGTTTTATCTTGATAACAACCCTGTGAGGTAGGTTAGGCTGAGAGTCAGTGACTGACCCAAAGTCACCTAGTGAGCTTCATGGCTGAGTCAGGACTAGAACCCAGATCTCTCAAGTCCCGGTCTAACGCTCTAACCACCACTGTACCACATTGGCCCTCTAATAATAATAATAATAATAATAATAATAATAATACCTCCTGTCCATCAACTGTTCAGGGCCCACTTAAAACCAAGTTCACTAATCAATTTAGCAAGTCAGTTTAAAACCTATTACAAGAATTGAGGGGAAACCCCCAGCATATGTCATATACACATATACTATTGCACTCTCACGCACGCATGCACACGCACACACACAATGAGAGAGAGAGAGACTGGCACATATATGTGTGTGCATGTATACTTCACAGTACATATGTACACATATTCACAAAGGAAGCTTTCAGTGCAGCTCATTGTTGTATTTGACTGAGACTCAAGGATCACACTCCCTAATGTATGTCTGGTGCACTAATAATAATAACAACAATACATTTTGGAAAGTGAAAGACACACATGTATATTTTGGTATAGAGACCTGCCTTTCTCCCAACTCCACTGCACAGGTCATTTATTAAAAGAACCTGTGGGGATTTTGTAAAGATGAAATTATACCCCCCCCCATGCTCCACTCCCCCCCCAATCTTTGCATCCAGATGAGAAACAAAGAAGCTCCTCAAAGCAAAACCATGATGTAACCAGTTGGGGAGCTCTTTGAAACTAGCCAACAGATTCTCGGTAACCACCTGCTCTTTGCCAGATAATTCCCTCCCCCTCCCCCCTTGGAAAAAAAAAAAAAGCCCCAAACCTCCAGGGCCTCCTCTTAAGCGGTTCTGCCCTGCTTCCTGGTCCTTTAGTTGCCTAAATATTTCTTTTAGCAGAGGGATACTCTAGCTCCACCACGGCTGTATATTCTCCTTGAGAATCTTCCTGTACAGTAAAAGAACCTTGATCTTTGGTTGGGACTACAGGTTACTGTGTGGCTCTGCCTTGTACTACCTTAGGAGTGCTGGACACAAATCCTACTGATTTCCACTGAATCTGCAGCCTGCAAGGAAGGCTAACACTAACTTGCAGTAACTGCCTTTGATGCTCAGACCTACTTCTGAGTCAAACTGGTTAGAAGGATTGAGCTGAAAGTGTGCTGAGGGCTCCAGCCTTGGAATGATCTCTTCAAGAGAATTCATGGTTTGTATTGATCTACTTAGGGTGCAATCCTATCATGTTTAGACAGGGGAAAAAACATGCATAGAACTGCACCTTTAGTTTCTCCAGAGCCAGTAGATAGCTTTGTGCAAGCTACATTTTTGGACTTGTTGTTCTTACAATTTATGGTTGTAGGCCTTCTAACAATAAATTGTGACAAGGAGGCTCAAAAATATATTATAGGGGTCAAATGTATAGAAGCATTCTGCAAGGTGCTGATGGTGATTTATTTATTTATTATATTTATACCCCGCCTTTTTTCCTGAAAGGAACCCAAGGTGGCTTACATAATCCTCCTCATCCTCCTCTCCATTTTATCCTCACAACAACCCTGTGAGGTAGGTTAGGCTGAGAGTCAGTGACTGGCCCAAAGTCACCCAGTGAGTTTCATGGCCAAGCGGGGACTAGAACCCGGATCTCCCGAGTCCCAGTCTGACACTCTAACCACTAGGCCACACTGGCTCTTCACTGATGGTGAAGATGATAACAACAATAATAATCTGAAATATTTCCCACAATATTCCCATGATTCTACCCAAATCAAACTACCCAACTGTAGTCATAATATAAAGACTGTCCTGTCCATGACAATGGTTTCAGTAGTTTTAATGTGTGGAAGTAGTAGTACATATGTGAACATCAATCTCTCCTAGAATCGTCACTAAAACGGGAGGGGGGAGCAGTTCTCCACAACTTCGAATTCATCCACATATTTTAAATCAGATTTGCATCTGAGTCCCAAATGCATTTACTTGGAAGCAATACCCTATTTATTTCGCTGGAAT
>JAHFWL010000905.1:82500-276398 GCA_021292165.1 Shinisaurus crocodilurus
TCCACATCAGAGGCCCTGCTCTCTGGTTCACTGGTGAGAGCTGTTAGGTTGGTGAGTACCAGGGACGGGACCTTTTTTGTGGTGGCCTCGCACCTCTGGGATACCCTCCAAAAGGAAATAAGTATGACCCTCCATGCTGGTTTTTAGGAGATCCTTAAAGATGTTTCTATTCCAGATGTCTGCATTTGGATAATTATATGGAGCTGTAGTTTTGCAAATATTTATTTGCTGTTATTTGTAATGTTGATCTTTTGTGCTATTTTATTGTTATTTTAATAACTTGGAATTTGTTGCATTGCCTCTATTTATTGCATATTGAGATTGCATATGTTAGCTGCCTTGTTAGGTGGAAGAGAAATCTATAAAATAATAATAATAACAGAGTCCACTGGGAATTACTCCCAGCCCCCAGGTAAGTATATATAGGATTGCATTTAGGCTGCAATGTTATACATCAGGGTATGGGGAAGCTGTGATCCTCCAGGTATTGTTGGACTCCCGGTTCCATCAGCCCTAGCAAGCAGGACGGCCACAGGTTTCCCACCTCTACTATACATACTTACCTGCGAGTAAACTCCATTGAGAACAATGGGACTTCCTTCAGGGTAGGATCTCGCTGTTATTGACTTTCACGGGGCCATTTTTGAGCGAGAGATTAAAGAATCACTACCTGCACTGACCATTTGCCTCCCCCCCCCCCTTCTCTTCCTGAAAATAACCTCAGATCTTCCAGGTTGTCCGTTTCATTTCATTTCATTATTTGTTTATTTATTTATTTAAAATATTTCTTAGTCGCCATTCAGGGCAGGAGCCCTCCCAAGGTCGCTCTGTTGCGGATACCCAGACGAAAAGGAAGCCTTCTTAAAAGGACGAATGCGATAGCTACAAGGGGCCTCCGTATGTCCACAAATCAGCATCTCATTGAGCCCAAAAGTGGGTTCCTGATCGGGATAGTGACACAACGGTGGGATTTCGGAAAGATCTGAAACTTGACTTAAACCACCGCTTAAGTCTTGGAGGCTGCTGCCTTTCCTTAATCCGGACAAGTTGTTCCTGAAAGATACTCACGAGGCCACTGAATGCCAGAAGGTGGACTTTCTGTGACAGACAACCGGGGGAGATGGAGGTAGTGGAGGGGACAGTGGTCACACGAGGAAGTTCAAGTCAAGCCTCAAGGAGGGGAGATCCCGCACCTCCTCTTCGCTTTGCTATTGGTCCATTTTAGCTGCGTCGCGGGGCTTTTTCATTCCAGGGCTGCCTGCCCTCCTACTTGGGAAGAAACCCCATTGAAAGTGGGACTTCCCGGTGACCAGGATCGGTCTTCTAGCTCTTCTTGCTCTACAAAACGGCGATATATTTGGGGCGGGTCTGTACGATAATGTCTCTCTTTGGAGGTGTTGGTGTTAATAAACACGCAGGATTCTGACTTGCGGGGGGGGTGCAGGGAGAGGAAAGAGGATTCCCTACTTCTAGTCTAGCGTGGTAGAATTATCTGGTAAAGTTCTGCTACTCTACTAAGCCCTCACTTCGTTGGATCTCTGTTAGCCCAAGCCAGTGGTTTATTCGACTGCCGAAGCTTTGGTACAAAGATGAGGTCCGCTCAGAAGCCTTCTTCTATCACCCAGCTCGAATTGCAACAAACAAACAAACAAAGCCCAGCCTCTCAACCTATAAACTCATGGAGTGGAAAGATACCGTGGCGGGGAAATTTCCATTACCCAGCCCAGTATATTGCATTTCTATTTCCACTCTTCATCAATGGAGGTTTTTAAATACTGTAATACGGAGGGGATAAAGAGGGCGATTAAAAGGTGATAGGTTAAAAACAGCAACAGATCAGGTAAAAAAGAACACGTTGCAGCGAGTTGCAGAAGTACGTTAAGAAATCGCAGTCGTGGCAAACGGTTTCCCTGGGCGAGATCTAGGCGAGAACTGGCATTGTCCTGATAAATAATCCCTTGTAATTGCAGAGTGTCGTCTTTTAAGGTCCCATACGGAAAAATACCGACCGACCAAGTTCAGTTTACATTATTTGGCATCCTAGTATGTGGGAAAGAGCCCCCCACCCGCAGCATTTTGGAAATAGGACCACACACCAAGAAAAGAAAAGAAAAGACCTCTTTAAAATCAATATCTTTCCCACCCCTTATCCATAGATAACCCGCAAGACTTTGGCTATTGTTTCCTGAAGAGCGCTGATGTATTTATTTAGAGGAGAGGGCCATGTCGAGGAAGCCACTGTCAAGCGCTTCAGTCGTTCCAGAGGGTCCCCTCCGGATGATTGGTTCCACCTTAAATAACTTGGGCTTTTTGGTCCCAAACGCGCCCTGTAGTTCGGGTTTTTGTCCTCCCTGCAGCAGCTGTCACCCTGCATTATTCGCAGTCAGCTAAATGAAACATTATTCTAAACATATGCATCGTAATCAGTTCGGTCACACTTACAAGAACACGCGTTAATAAGGCAATCAATCACCCTGGAACAAGCAAGTTCTTCTGTAACAGCTCATAAACAGTGTGTAATGAAGAATTGGAGGTTAGCATGACATGCGTTGATCAGATAATCAATGTCAAAGATGCGATGAATGTCAGTAAATGTAGTTTTCATGTCGTTTCTATAAAATCTTCAATTTACAACAAGCAGTTCAATTACCCAGAAAATACAGTCAATTAAATAGGGGTGATTGGACAGTAGTGGGGGTGGATCATCGATCTTTGCATTTCTATCTCGCCGGTGGACATTTAATTTGGTTTTTCTATTAGTGCCGAAATAAAGAAAATATAAAATATATTAAACAACCTACAGATTTATTTTCTTGTCAAAAACAATTCAGGGGTGATGACAGACAGTCTTCTTGCATTTTATGATGAATTATTTTTTCATTCTTTGCACACTCGAGACAACAACAATCAGGGGGGAAAAATAAGCTGTTATTTTGGACAGGGTTTTGGGGCCACTGTCTTTTCCTGTTTGCTTTCCCATCTATCTCAATGCTTTTGTTTTTAAGGGTTACAACCCCCGCGTTAGCAAAGAGCACAGAAAAGCAGGGCGATACATCACCAGTCCAAATGTGCTGCTATGATCGTATTTCTTTAATGGGGGTGTTCAGGGAGCAAAAGAGGGAGAGGGAGGGAGAGAAAACGGGAGGGAGAAGGGGGGGCGTGTGTGGCTTATCTAACAAAGAACCCCAGGGAACACTCCAGCATATATTTAACCAAACTGCAATTAAAGACAGTATCAGCTTGTATCATTTAGAGCTAATGCAATAATAATGGAAAATCACAGGGCCAAAATGGCTTGTGATAGCAGCCTTTGTATTCCCAATAGTTTCCACGTCGTTGTAATTAATGCCAGGGCGAGCAGTTGGTAAAGGCGAATTTCGTACAGGGGACATCTTGCCTTTTTGTTCTGTTTTGTTTTAATCGAATAGAAATAGACTGTTTGGTACACCTCATTGACTCTTACATGTTCCCATCGAAATATTGATCTTATGGCGAAGGAAGGAAGGAAGGAAAGAAAGAAAGCATCAAACTTATTTCGGAAAAATATCTTCAGCGTCATTCAGTAGGAATTACAGAAAATGAACTGTTTCTGTTTTGTGTTAAACTTTACCTACTTGATACAAGATAATGTGCTCCTTTTTTGCCATAATTAAATACGATCCACATTTCCTTCTAAAATGGTCAGATGCATTAAAAGTAGGGCAAATTAATGTCTGTTGACTGTTTCTCTTATGGAATATGCATGTAGTATTTGTAAATACTACATCTGTTGGGCCAGCCAATTAAAGTTAAACCAATGTTTGGACTTATTACACGTCTGCTATAAACATGAGTAATGCATTGCATTTGCAGTATAAAACACACACACACACACACACACACACACCGATTAGTATGAATTAATCTTTCTGATATGTGTATGAAAAAGCAACGTGAAGAGGTTATTTTAAGAAGTTCTCATAAACCTGAATGACATTTTAAAAATATATTTATATTTTTAAATAAAATTTTAAAAAGCCCAAAGCAAGTAAGCAAATATCAGCAAGCAATTATTCACAGGATCTTAAACAAATCAGGTTGCCTTTGATTTAAATAACATTTATTTTACATGACCAAACACAATAAATAACGTAATATACAAAGCGTTGTCATTATTGCACATTTGTAAAATATTTTACAGTGAGTTCTTACAGCCAGAGATATCTGAAGCACAAGGACTTTATTTACAGTTTTCGCATAATAATCAGGTCCAACGGACCTAACATAAAATGATTTTATATTCATTTTATTTATTTATTTATTTATTATTTTTACCAACCAGCAACCTTATCGATCACTTCTAAGATATATCTATATATATTTATATTTTGGGGGGAAATGTAAACATTATTGCCAAAATTGTTACCTCTCCATCCAATAAGGGCAATTGAACCAAACGATTTAGAGAATCGAAAAAGGAAAAAGTTGGTAAAAGAGTGCCGAGTTTTGGTCTATTTAGTTAGCGTTAAATTATATATTAATAAAAAAATTAAATATAAACTCAGTGGACAACAGCTGGTATATTTCTTTCTTTCTTTTTATACATAAGTAGTCTTGCCAGTTGCTTTTACAAAAAAAAAAAAACCTCTTCTTTTTTGTGATTAGGTAATTAGTTTGAAGTTCTCTAAATATCCTATGAACACTTCTTGTCAAGATAATCCACCCTCCTTTCCTTGCAGCCCCAGTGTTGGGTTTTCCTCCTCCTGTCCTACCTCCATTCTTCATTCTTTGACTAAAAACATTTTTTTAAAAAAACTCAACAATTTATGTTCACTGAGCAAAACAGTACAAACTTCAAAATCATTTCCTGAATGTCCATTATCAGAATATGTGGGGTGGGGTGGGGAGGCGAGAAAACACACAACAACAACTCCAGTGTCTTAAAAACAGAAGAATTTCAGGACACTTATTTGAAATATATATAAATTAGAGAGAATGGATAGCCTGTGTGTCTGTGTTCACACCGTATACCCAGGGCCTAAATAAGCAATAGCTAGTTATTTGAGGGCTTCAACTCTTCAGAAAAATCTCATTACGTGAAGAGTGAAGTGGCTCTGTAGGGAGCATTATGGAAATATCCGAGTTTGATTTAATGAGGCTCTTCACATTGGTGGAATATCAACGGAACAGAGAAAAATCTACCCAGGGTGTCCAAGTTACCAAAATGAAAATTGGCAATTGAGATGATAAGAACGGTGGCTTTCTTGTGCAAAAAGAAAAAAAGAAAAATCACTTCCAAAGTAACAGATATAACATTAAATAACATACATTCTTTGCACCAAGAACAAATGTTTTATGTACCAAGTCTCTTATCTGTCTCTTCTAATGACTTCCCTTAGCGGGTTGTTAGTACTTGACAGCAGGTCTCCGTGCGGGGAACTTTTTTCCCCCCATTCCACATTCAAAGGAGGTCCATCAGAGAACATGATTGGCAATTTTCGTCATAATCTGCACATTATTAGCATCAAAATTGACACGGCAGTAACACCGTGGTTTTTGATGTGCCTTTCTTCAAGTTCACGGAAGTCCCTCCAGTAAGGGGGGTGGGGTGTCTCTGTTAGTGGTGGCTTGCCAGAGCCAAAAGGCCTGTGAGGAAATAACGCAGGGAGGCAATATCTCCCCTCTTTTGGGGGAAAAATTTATAACACAAAATTAAAATTGAACAAACCAGAAAAAGAGTATCCGGAAGGTCAGTGATTCAGAGCAATGTGTCGCATGCCAAGAAAGTTTCAAGTATTTTCCAGATAATGTGGACTATGGTACTCAGAAAGCATGAGTATTTCATTTTTTAAATCCCTCTCCCCATTTTCTAGACTAGCGTGCTGTCAGTCTCACACTTCCCTTCCTTTTACTGGCTCATCTACAGCAGCCTCATTAGCTTTCCACTCTTTTGGAGGGGCCCTCCCGTCTAAAAACACGCCAGCCGTTTCCAGTTCAATAGGGCAGGAGTAGAACGAAACTATAATCAGAATCGCCTTTCCCCTCCCTCTAAAACAGCCACTTTCTGCGCCCATTAACCACAGGCATCTCTGTGGCTAATTGCTTCAGGGTTTGTTTGTCTGCTTCACCCTCAGCCAAATTCACACTAACTTCAGGGGTTGGGTTTTGCTTTCAGAAAAAAAATAAACATAAAATTAGGGGGGGGCATATGTCAAGATACCCAAACAATTTGTAAAGGAGCAAGGGTTAAGGTAGCCTCATTTATTTATTTATTTTATAAAGAAAAGAAAAAATAAATAAATCAGAGCCTTTAGCGCGGAGGCACCCAAGAGTTCCCGTTGTCGCCAGCAGGGGGAGCCGAGCGGGACTCTCTGAGGGTTGGAGAGAGGGTCAAGTGTCTGGAAAGGATCGTTCGGTTCACACAGACTCGAGCACTGAGAGGGATGGCGGTGCAGAAATTCAGGAATTTTGGACCCTCGCTGGGGCCGAATCACCCTTTTCATCAACCATCCTTTTTTCTTTCTTTCTTGGGTTTTTTTTTTTTTTTTTGCGTCCATATTAAATCAGGATGATGGTGATGATGATGATGATGATGATGATGATAATAATAATAATAATAATAATAATAATAATAATAATAATAATAACAACAACAACAACCTTTAAAAACAAAACCCTTTTGCTAGAGCTCCAGTGTATGTCCCCCGCTCCCCCTTGTACAAAACGGTTCGCTCCTGCCCTCGGCCACCCCGGCACAACAGTGCCCGCTAGGCCGCCGGGGGTGGCTAGTTATCTGGTCAAGGGCGCCTCCTCCCGCTGGTCTGGGGAGGGCACCGCCGTCTTGCTGAGCACGGCCGCCGAGTAAGGCAAGAAGCCGCTCTCCGAGCGCTGCGAGGCCGCCGCTGCCGCCGCCCCGGCCGCGGTGCAAGTGAAATCCGAGCCCGCGGCTCGCGAGCCCAGCGCGGCCGCCGCCGCCGCCGCCGCAGATTGGCTGCTGTGACAGCTGAGGCAGGAGCAGGGGGCGGAGCCGGCGGGTGGAGCCGAGGAAGCCGCCGCGGCTGCAGCTGCCGCGGCCGCGGCCGCCGCCGACGCCGCGGCGCTGCTGTTGAGGCCGGCGGCGGCCGCGGCCGCGGGCGATTGGTAGAGGCCCGGGTGCCGGAAGCTGCACAGCAGCTCGGGCCGGGAGTACGGGTGCGAGAGGGCGCGGAAGGTGTCCAGCGGGCGGATGGAGGTGGCGAAAGGCGAGGCGGCCGCTCCAGTAGCCGCCGCGGCCGCCGCGGCCGCGGTCACCCCGACATGCGGGTAGTAGTGCAGAGGCACGTGGGAATGGAAGGGGTAAGGCAGGCTCCCCGTGGCTGCCGCGTGGGTCATCATGTATGTGTAGAAGCTGGGATCCGCCGGGTGGGGCCAAGACATGGCCAGCCTCTGCCGCTTGTCCTTCATCCGTCGGTTCTGGAACCATACCTGGGGAGGGGCGGAGGGGGGCGGAGGGGAGGATGGAAGTGCAGTCGGGGCAGTGAATGGGTAAAGCAGGGAAGGTGGAAGAGAGGACAGGACGGCTTTAAACGGCAGCACATCAAAAGCAGCACGCCCCCTCCCTCCCTCTTCCACGGGGTCAGACGTACATCCTCGTGGTGGCCCTGGCAGTACAGGGCACGGCTGGGGACACCCGTCCACCTCCAGTTAGCCTCCCCTCCTTGCAGAGATTGCAGTTGGCTTCTTGAGTATTGCCTAATATAGATGTTCAAAGACTGTTATCTAGAAAGGGACCTGCCAGAATAGAGCAATATAGAGCGAAGTCTCCTTAGAAATGATCCTTAGAAATGATCCAAAACATCTTCCGTTTTGATGTTTAGGCTGTGGTTAAAGGCGCTTACATGCAGGGCACATGCAGTTTTGTGTTTCGCTTGAGCCCTAACGGAGTCAGGAAACCTCTAACGCTTCTCCGAGCATCTTCGGAAATCATTTGTCACGCGAACGTCCTTGCTCTAATTGTTTTAGAGGAAAATTCCCCTCCCCTCCGCTTTCCACATTGAAATATAATCGGGAATAGTATCACTATCTTATTGCTAGGTGACAGGCCAATCCCTAACGTGACTGAGTGGAAGCAGTGGATTTAATTTGTTTTTGGGTTTTTTAGTCAACGAAGTTTTAAACTTTTACACAAATCGGATTTCAAATTAAGTTGCAAGATCGCATCAGCGTCAAATTTTCCAAAGATCACACTGGCAATAAGACTAATTTTCCACTGTTATGCAAAAGGTTGAGGATTTTACCCACGGAGAGAACATCCTTTACAAGGAAACGCCGTTATATTTCTGCTGCTCCTTCATTTTTACCGTTCCGCCCTTCTCATTTATTTATCTCAGTGCGCAAATGACTCAAAACAATTATTTCCGAACAGATTTAGTTCAAATACATAAATAAATGTTGTTTTGTAACCTTGAAAACCGAACACAGTTTTATTATTACGAGAGTATTAAGGTGTTCATTCCTTCTCCTCTATGAAATACTGCCCCTATTCTTGGCATCGAGGGCAGGGTTGGGATAAGTGAGCGGCCTCCTCACTTAGACTGCAATCTTATTATACACACTTATCTGGGAATAAATCCCCCTCCCTGGGACTTACTTTCCAGTAGATGTGGATAGAATTGCTCTGTTACCTCTCCCTTTTAGTTGGTGTAAAATATACTCGATAGAAAGGTTAACAATTAGAAAGAAAGCATTGGCAGAAATAATGCCGTAGCTAAATCCAAAATGTATCAGTTAAGTTGCCAATTCTTCTACCAACTCTTTGGGAGGGGGGAATTGTTTTTCATTCTTCATTGCCTCCCCCCCTTTTTTCTTTTCCTTTTCGAACATGTGAAAAACAATAAAGAGGAAGAAAATAAAGAACTATCTCGCAGCGAGCGAGCGAGCGAGCGAGCGAGAGAGAGAGAGAGAGAGAGAGAGAGAGAAAGGTTAAAAATAGCTAAGCAATCCGGTGGGAGCGGCTGGGCTTTCTGCTTATTTGTCTGGCGTATTATTACATTGTAATTGGCCTGATTTGGGCGCCCCGAGGACGCGGGGGCGTTCAACACAACGTCTTTGCTGTCAGAAAGGCTCATCTGGAATTGGGCTACTCTAACCTGGTGATTGAAGAACGTGAAAGGCGCAGCTCAAGCCCCCAAACCAGGTGCCAGCAGACAGCCTGCCACCCACCCACAATTCCGCCTATTGCGCCACGGTCTGTTCGCAATACCTTGATGGTGGTCTCGGGCAGGTTGAGCGCCGCCGCCAGCTCGCACCTTCTGGGCCGAGACACATAGTTCTCCCGGTAGAACTCCTTCTCCAGCCGGGCGATCTGCTCGCGGGTGAAGGCAGTGCGGTACCTTCTCACTTGATCTGCTCCGGAGCTCGAACTGCCCAAGGCGCTCCCGCCGTGCAGGCTGCTTAAGCTGGAGGACGAGGTGGTGGTGCTGGGGGTTGAGTTGCTGTCCGAGTATCCTACCGAACAAAAAGCAGCAAAGAGAGATTCATTCCCGGGGAGATGCCTCGGTGCGGGGATTGCAGGCGAACGGCGGCAGGCACCGCTGGTGCCAACCTGGACTCTCCCTCGCTCTCTCACGCTGATAATTAATGCTGGCTGTCATGGATACAAATTGCCCCCGTTAATAGAATCAATAAAAGTTTCTTTTCTCTTCTCTCTCTCTCTTTTAAAAATGGCTTCATATAACCAAATGATGCCAAGAAAATTAGACATCTTCTTGTGAAATACAATCAATCAATAACAGATATTCTACTCTGGGCAACGAATTCACCCAAGAAAAAAGTTAGAGATGCGTTCTGGAAAATCCCTGGAGCTGAGATTTTCTGACGCAGGTCGGGCATCTCTTACTGTGCATGCCTTTCTCGTTTTGTTTTGTTTTTTCTCCTTCTTTTTTCTTTTCAGGGCACCAAATCGTGGCCCTAAAGTGAACAACGTGTCTCTCTGGATTGTACATTACTGCTCTGACAGGACACCTTTGGTACAAGGTGGATCTCCTTGCGGTCCAGAAAGAAACCGTCTGATTAGTGATAATAATTGTGCAAGTGGCCTCGGCTAGGATTTGTTTCCACTCAGACTTTTAAAAAGTTGCTACGATGATTCCAGGGATTATAATGTATTATTTCTAGAGTCGAAATTAACAGTGCCGACGAGGGAATCGTTCTTTGCCGGGGAGAGTACAGCGGGAACACGAAATAAGAGGTCCTGATTTTTTTTCGATTTTTTTTTTTTAAGGATAAGCAAGTTTACTGAATACATCAAACAGCAAGTCAGACACACAGAGAATCTGCCTAGATTAAAAGGAACATCCAGATACGCTTTACGTAAAATGGCACTGTAGGAAGTATAAATACAACGTCAAACTGCTGTCTAGGAGGTGCCCCCTTATACACTCCCTGTTATAAATACACTGTACCAAATTGCTCAAGAGGCACCTGCCTGCACTTGCGATATAGAAACAGACTGTCAAAAATACCCTGTAAGTAACTGACACTTTGATCTTCAGATAAACAGCGTAAATCCTGTAGGAGAGATACCCAGATGAACACTAGTTCTGCACACCTTACACTAGTAAGGTGTGCAGAACGAATACACCATCTCAGTCCAGTTCTGTGAGCTTGCACACTTTGGTACAGAAATGCCCACTTACCAGAGTATAAATACCACCCCAAATCCACTGAGATATTAGGATACAATGCCTCTTGTGCACATCCATCGTATATGACCTCCAGGCTTGTATATCTCAATGTACTGCCGGGTACACATACGTTCAAGAAAGGGCCATATATTACACCCTGGTAATTAGTACGCTGCCTATTATGGATGTGTGGTCTATGACAGATAGAACCTCTAAAGAAAAAAATAAATTCAAAATAAAATAAAATATATTTTGTAAAAAAACAGCTTGAGGATTTGGGTCTGCTGAACGCCCAGATGCTTTAATCCCCCCCCCCCGTTCTTGCCCTAGTAAACGCCCGCTTTCGGGTGGGGGGGGTAGACCTAGCGAGAGGGAGAGAGATAGAGTTACCTTTGTTATTGTTTTCCTTCAGCTGGGAGGAAGTCAGGCCGGCGGGCGAGCGCAGCGCGGAGCAGCCCACCTCCACGTCGCTGTTCATATCTGCCTCTTGAGCAACTTCTGAGTAATGGCTAATTTTCTTCCTGCTGTCGGAGGGCGGCAGTTCCGCGGCGACGTCGCTTTCGCTGTTCTGGTGCTGAAGGTTGAATAAAGTGTCTATTTCGAATTTGCCTTTGGCAGGGATGTCCCCTATAGAGCCGTGCAGAGAAGCGGAAGTTAGTCTCGGGCTGAGGCGGCCGCTGTGGGGCGAATTTTCGAGGGCTTCCAGCACCGCGTTGCCAGCCGAGTCTGACAAATTCGACAGCCTTTTGCCAGCAGTGGGGCTGTGCAGCCCTCTTTCCATCAGGATCATCTCTTTTCTTATTCTTTCCATCATCTCAGCTCTCAATCTCCCACCCCTCTCCCTTTAAAAAAAATATATATTATCTCTCTCTCTCTCTCTCTCTCTCAAGGTTCCAAGGGTTGCTCGTCCTAATGATCAGCCTGCAGCAGGGGCTAATTCGCATTCAGTCCGGCGAGTGTCTCTAAATATTATTACCTCTTTTGGATGGAGGCGTAAAAAAGAAAAAGAAGAAGCGAGATGCAAAAGCGAAGGGAATGACTGGTCAAAATGACCCATACATCCTTTCTAGCCCCGAAATGTCATTCATCACAAAAAGGAGCGCTCGTCATTAAGGTACGAATGACGCTGGTCGAATAATCATTTATTTGTAACAGGTTTATAAGCAAATAAATACAAGATCCTGTCAGCGGATAATGAAGGCGGCTTCTGAGTAGACAAATAGATCCAGGTAGGGCGGCAGAAAGACCAGGAGTGGAGAGAAGAGCGCTTGTCCTTAGCTCGATCAGATCTTGCATGGATTGCTCTGGGGTTTGGCCTCTGGGGTGAAATTGACAGTCTGATTAATAAAACGAGCTGAGCAACATTTCCCCCTTCATTTAGGTGCATCATTATGCTCTGATTCCCCCCTTCTTCCCTCCCCCACCCCTCTTTGCTTTTGTGTGTGTGTGTGTTGGCTTTTTAGCTCCTAACGATGCAGCTTCTTCCTCGTTTGTCCTCCGACAGAAACACAGGCTAAATGACAAGGAAGTCTTGGATTTCTAGGAAGGCATTTTAGAGAAAACCCCGGGAAGAAGAAAAGCTGCCAAAGGTGGAGGGGGCGAACCCCACCCCCCACCCCACGAAAATCGGCTGCCTTTTAATCACCTTTCCTTCGTATTTAAGAAAGTGACCAGGCTTCCCTTGAAGAAATCGACTCGCCCTTTACACGCACGCACGCCCGTGCGCACCCCACCCCCCAGGCACACACACAGTCACACGAAACACCCCTTTTTCAGACTTAAATAACTATCCTCGCAGATACGTACCAGCCCAAGAGCATCTAACGCGAAGCACAGACCCTGCATGGAACCATTAATTGTAATCCCAGGGGGTTCAGTGTATTTCCTTAACGCATCCTCAAACCAAGGGTGTTTGTTTTTTTTTTAAGGGAGGGGGCTTTCTGTAATCCTGTTTATTGCCTAAACTAGTCTAAAGTCCTTCCTTCGCCTGTGACTCCAAATCCTCTCTCTGGTTGACTGACTGAGAACACACACACACACACACACACACACAAGTTCCAAGGAATCTTAAAGACATGATTTAAAGCACCAGAGAGGAGGAGGGGGGAAAGCCTTCGTTCATTCATTCATTCATTCTCTACCTAGATTTCTCTTCCAACCTCTTTCACCTTTTTCAATCGAAGTCCTGTGACTTTATTTATTTATTTTTTTGGGTAAAGGCCGGGTTTTCAAGGTTTCAAAGGCGTCCAGTATTGGCAAAGAGTGAGACCCGGCAGTTCTCATCACCATCTTCCCCACCCACCCCAACCTCATCAGCAAAGTTACCTGGCTCTCAGTTTGCTCATCTGTTTCTCCTTTCTCTCTCTCTCCCTGTTCCGAGATTCCGCGGAATAGCCAATCTCTCCCAGCGCTGTAAGGGACACCAGGGACAGCGATTCGCCGGCCTTCCTCTCAGAAACTCTCTCTCTCTCTCTCTCTCTCTCTCTCTCTTCAGTGAGAACTTTGATTGCAATCATGACGCCGAGGGCAACCGCTTAAGGGAAGATAAAGCCCTTGTCATTAGCATCTTGAGAGCACCTCCTCAAGAGCTGCTACGGCCCAACCTTCTCTATTGAAGCAAGACCTGTTTTCTGAGCTCGCTCACACACACACACACACGTTTCTCTCTCTCTCTCTCTACATACACACACACACACACACACACACACACACACTTTTGATTCTGCTAAAGTTTATATTTGTGACTTCGATGGAGAATTTAAATAAAAAAACCTCCGTGTTTTTCCTATGATCGAATCATGCCTGCAAATCTCCACCACACCCCCAAAATATACTCTTCTTTCAAACAGAAGAGGACCTGAAAGAAGAATGCTAACTTACACATGTAACAGTGCAAGCCTATAACATGTTTACTCAGAAGTAAGTCCCAGTGAGTTTAATGAGGCTTACTCCCAGCTAAATAGATCGCAGCCTTAGACTTGTATAATGACGGCACAATTCAGGCTAAATGAAGCACTTTTAAATCCAATCGATTCCAATTTAAGCATGTGGCTTAATTCTACCATTAAAACCAATAGGACTGGAATGTGCTTAATTTTGACTTGAACCACGCGCCCTTGATATCTGTGCCCCTTTGCGCCAGGGGTTGGGCGTAATCTGGAGAACGTTCAGGGCGCATTATGTAGCCACAGCGAAAGGAAGGTCCGTAATGTTTTAATGCCCGACTCAGGGATGGATTTCAACTGGATGGAGCACCCCGCAGCCATCTCTGGAATTCTGCTAGTCTCTTTGGGATCCTAGTGCCACTGGTTTGAACTGAATTCCAAATAACACCTCGATCCTACAGTTCCTAGGTAAGAGGAAGTAAATTCCCCTGAAACGGATAGGATTTACTCAGGAGTGACTGTCCTAAGGAGTAGAATAGGTGTGCGTGAGAGAGAGTGTGTGCGTGCGTGTGAAAGTAGCCCAAGAGCCTCATAAATATTCCTCCATAAAATATTTAGGGTAGTAGCCAATGTTAGTCCTAGGTAGAGTAAACCCATTGAAAGGAATGGGACTTGTTAGTCAGGACTAACTTAAGTCCCATTCATTTCGATGGGTTTACTCGATCGTAGGACTAACACTGGATACTACCCTAAGAGCAGTTTGATTCTCAACGGAATAACTCGGAAGTAACCAAGCAGTTCTATCGACTTTCTCGCAAGTAAAGTTTTCCAGATCGAGTAAACGGCGGTTGTTCATAAAATCCCGTCCAGCCTTCTATTAAGGCGAGTCTTCGGTTCTCCCAAGTGTGAATTTAGCTGTAGCAGCATACAGAAGGCTGGGCGCATATTACAACAGGAAGGGATGAAAATGGCAAACAAATTGGAAACAGAGCATAAGCTCCAGCTGCCTGAAATACCATTTCATAACACGGTATCCTATTCGGAGACACTGAAGTTGCAATATTTGCAGGTCTATCTTTCTTTCCCTCTCTTTAGCTTTCCTTTTGTATATATACGCACACGAATGGTAACCGGTTGTTATTGGGAATTAACCCATTCCCGGTTGATTGACAAAATCCCTTTATTCTGAGAAGCTATGCAGAGACCACTTGGTTAGTAGCGGAAGAACAACAACAAAACCGGCATTTTATGCTCTGCGTCTCCCAGGAATCACAGTTTTGAACTAGAACAGAAACCTGTTCCGTTTTTTAATTATTATTTTTTTGTTAAGCCACTCAACTCTGTTTACTGGGGTCCAGTAAAATACCACTAAACTTGGAACCCACCAAACTTCCGCGTGAACGCTGTTGACCGTACAGGAGGCCTCCTCCGAGTGGTCCCGCCGGCAAAAGACCCGCCGGCAAAAAAAGAGCAAAGTCTGGGAGCGGGGCTAGTCAATCCACCTAAGTAGACCGGCGGGTGATTTTACAGTTGGGAATAATGGATGAGTCTGTGGTGTAGAATAGCCCTGCGTTGTATATGCACATAGAGGCAGTTCTGAGAAAGCTTCTTCAGCCAAGCCTGTGGCTGAAGTAACGAGTCATAAAAAGGGAAGCGGAAGTCTGCGGGCGGCTTTACTGCTGTCCTTTGGCGCCCCCATCTGTCTTTTCGGAAGCTTGAACGGGCTCGGTATCTTTCTCTCTCCCCCCCCCCCACCTTTTCAGAAAACCCACAAGTACGTAACTACATCTTCGGCACATACTCTGTGATATGCCCAAAAGCTAACCCAGAATTCATTTCGAACCCAGAAGGGCTATGGCCCCTGGCTTAAAAAGAAAATTTCTATGTGCTGGTTTGTGGTTGTGGTTGTTGTTGTTGTTGTTGTTGTTGTTGTTATTATTATTATTATTATTATTATTATTATTATTATTATTATTATTTTAAATGATACTTTGCAGTAGAAGAACGGCCGCATCAGGTGTTACTTGTAAGTTCGTCTAGGCTTTCCCCCCTTTATTAGTGTTATTTGATATTTTGCACCTTTTAAAAGAATACCAATGCTTGAGTTTATGTGACGTCTTTCGAAGTGTGGCTCCCTTCGTATGAGAGGGAAAAGTTTAGTACACGCTATAAAAAGGAGTTTAATAATCATCAACTGCGGCTACAATCCTAAACGCAGTTACCTGGGAGTTACCCCTTGAACAGCCTGGGGCTTACTTCTGAGTAAGCATGTATAAGATTGCGCTGTAGTTATTAGGTAACAACATCGACCGCAATACACTGATGCCTCGCTCCCACCCTCTCAGAAAACATATACTAATGAAGTCGTTATTTGATATTTTATATTATTTCTAGACTTCTAGATTAATTGGCTCGAAGACTCCTTAGAACTATTCTTCATTAAGGAAACTATTTCCCTGGGCTTAACTTTTTCTTTTTCTTTTTTAAAGCATATTTGAAAAGGGCAATGTTAGCAGGGAAATGTACAGGGCTGTTTTTGCTTGGGCTGTGTTTACCCAGTTGTTCTTATAAGTTTTATGTAGCTGCCACGGCCTGAAGCCAAGCTTTTAAATTCCCCACCCCCCTTCTAACAAGTCGCTCCCTGTGACATCAAAGAATAGGCGATCCTTGTTTGTTAAGTTTTAATTGAGGAGGTCTCATCCGACTTAATTGAAACGGAGCACATGTTTCAAGTGGACCTAAATCCCCCACCAGCTTTTAAAGAGTCAAAGTGCTCCTAGGAAGAAGGCTGAGTAAATATTTGTTTCCCGTCTTTACTGCGGGTCCTTTGAGGTGAACTGCAGAGCGTTCCTGCTACAGCAGGTAATAAACATGGCATCCCCGCAATGTCTCCGTAGAGAAGCGCCTCTTGAAAGTTCTGGCGGTGTTTACATCTGTCTAGACCCTCCAATGCCAGACGTTCTGGGATGAACTTGATTTCACCGCGAATGTCAGCAAGAGCAGGAAAGGTCAAAGAGCGGGCCAGTTCGCTTCTGTGGCTCTTCAGGGTTGGGAGGAGGGCGATGGGTAGTGCCCCCACCCCACTAAGCAAAAGGAATCCTCTCCCCTTCGGGTGGTGTGTTGTACTCAGAGCTCATAGGAACTTCATTCCTGGAGGCTTTTGGAAACGTTCGGATTACATTTTGCATTCCTGTTTTGCACCTTAAGTGTCTTGGGGTGCAAACCTATCATGTTTAGACAGGAAAAAGTCCTACAGTTCCCAGAATTCCCCAGCCAATATGGCTGGCTGGGGATTTCTGGGAGTTGTAGGACTTTTTTTCTTGCTTAGGATTGAGCCCTTGATGTGGGATTTTGCATCTAGCTTACCTTTAGTTCTCAATTTATTAACCAAGCATGTATGTGTAAGAGCAGGCTCTCTCGCGCGTGTGCGCTCTCGCTCTCGCTCTCTCGCTCACACACACACACACACACACACAGAATAAATAACAGTAAGGAAGGGTAATATTGTGTGTAACACTGGGTGCACCCTATTTCGCTTTCAATGTATAATTCAAACATTTAAATTAAACATCAATAATTAACGCACACAAACATAGGGCGCAATCCTATACATGTTTAGACAGAAAAAGTCCTACAACCCCCAGCATGGCTAGTTGGGGAAATGCTGAGAGTTGTAGGACTTTTTCTGTCTTAACATGCATAGGATTGGGCCCTTAGTTGTTTATATACGCTTATACAAAACAAGATATTCATAAAGATATATAATAAATACAGGCACCACATATTTAATTATGGACCTATTTACATATTTCCAATAATATATACATAATAGCTAATCCAGAACTATTCGAATAAATTATTTTCCTATATGGGCTATGGATCGCACCCAAACTCTCCAGCATCCCTCTCTCTCTCTGCCTCCCTCCCTCCCTCCCTCTAGGTTGACACACCTACACCCACTTCATGCGTCTGCGGAAGAATGCGGTGCCGCCTCGGAATGGCGCAATGAGACGTCTAAAGTGAATCAAGATGTCTTCCCAGATAGATACTGGTAGTAAAAATATGCAAGAGAAATACAGATTCCAAGATGAAGCTCAATGTCACACAGTGACACTTTGTCCCTGACTTGTCATAGGGATGCACACTATTCAGCGATTTATCTTTTGCTCTCCTGCAATTCCTAAAGAAGAACAGGACCAACTGAGGTTTTATTGACCTATCAGACGAAAATGCTAGCGGAGTTTTTGTTGCTTTTTCTGAGAACGCTCTTCCCCTCTCTCTCTCTCTCTCTCTCTCTCTCTCAGTAAAAAATAATATATATATTATATATATACCGGGCGACTGTCCAGCACAAGCGAGTAGTTATCAACATTTTGAACCTTTACCGGAAAACGTGTAAGGCCATCTAGTGGTCAAGTTTAGGTACTGCAGCTTAGCATGTAACCACTGGAGAGGATCCGACTCAAAGAAAGTCTCCCCTGCCACCACCTCAACACATGTACATATATGTGTGTATATGTATACACATATGTATATGTAATCCTCTGCTCTCGCCTCAGCAAACTTTCAGATCGATGGGGCATCTCCTGTTGACTTCTGTAGGAGATGTGATCGCAACAAGTTGTGATCTGCAGGTGCTTCAGAGGTACATGGCACTTCCGGTCCCTGCTAAAGAGGAATCTAATATACTTGTCCACTTGATTATGCTTTCTAAAATATGTTCATTGTGTCAGGTGGACAACAGTTAGGCATAAATGGAACAGCCTATGAAATAGCAAACATTTTAGCTTGAAGATATTGGGGTGGAGCGTAATTGTACCGGTAAAGCTGCAATTCTGTGCATACTTACTCTAGAGTTGGACTATTACTACTATCCGGTATTCTCTGTTACTTCTTCCAGTTCAACTACAATGTTCCTCCTTATTATACATTCATGTCTTGCGGGAGAACTTAAGCTTGAGTTCACATTCAGGCTACAATCCAAGCAAAGTCCAGCAATTTAAAGTCCAATCTATGTTCATAAGGGAGACTGACGCAGGCAATTATCTCCCTCATTGAAATTAAGTGGCATTTTGGCTGGATAGCACCCTCCTTGTTTATAGGTAACTTTTTGATACCTGTGAATGGCACAACCCCATACTAAAAAGTCAGCTGCTGTTAAACGCGCCTTTTATGGAATTGGATAACTTTCATTTTACACCACCCAAAATCCAGCCAAAGTTAAGTATTGTTAAGCACCGTTGATTTCAGCTGGAGAGACTGAAACTCCTGATTAACTTTCCTATTTAAGCTATTTAAGCCAACGGGATGAATAATAATAATAATAATAATAATAATAATAATAATAATAATAATAATAATAATAATAATGCTTTACATTGACGGGTTTGCCGGGGATAGTCTGGAGGCTTTGGTGATAAATCTAGAAATAGCTGGTCTGAGCAAAATAATCTTTTGCTAGTGATTAATCCTTCTCTTATAATGATGAAGGTGACAATCCTGTGTCCACTTACCTGGGAGCAAGCCCTAGTGAGGTCAATGGAACGTACTTCTGCATAGACGTGTATAGGATCACCATGTAAGTAGTTATCAAAGGCTGCAATATTTATGTAGAGGTAATCTTCACATACATTAATCAATGGGAATGGGAGCGGGATCTGCTTTTGACCACGTCTATCCGATCTACAACCCAATTACATCCAAACCCTGGAAGTTTAAGCGTATGGAAACAGGGGCAGTAAAATCTTAAATACTTCAGCGTGAGAGTCGTGAATTGGATTAGAACTAAGGCACAACAAGCAAGCAAGCAAGCAAGCAAGCAGGCAAACAATCTTATAATGGGTAGCAGGAGAAAGCAATCGAAATATTGCCAATGAATTTTCCCCCCCGCTCTGTCAGTATTAAAAAAACAGTTTCTCTTGTCAAGGGTGCATTTTACAAAATAAATAAATAAATAAGCTGCCATTTTCCGCAGTAACAAAAAGTATCGGAAACCAGCCCGGGCAGAGGGCGGATTCCCTGACTAGACAGATTTGCGGAATAAGCAGGATGACCTGTGTGAGTGCTGATACACTCATCCTGAATGCATTTAAGAAATCCCATTGAGCATCACTGAAACGAACTTCTGTGTAATGTATTTAAGAGGCGAGTGATCCAAATAAAGGATAAATTTCCCATAAAGAAGAGGAATGGGTGCAAATGCGGGCGGGCGTTCAATCATCCCTTAAGGGACGAGGCTATCTGGCCAGTGTTTGGTTATATGTGCTAATAACCGGCTGCGCTCCCACGTCCATTTTTTCGGGAAACGGTTCCGGTTTAAATGGAAACCATTCCGAAGAGAGCTTTATTTCCAGGACTTGACTTGTATTTTAAAAGAGATAAAGGCAGGGCAGACTGCGGAGTTTAGTTAGGGTGGGTTACAGAAAGACTGAAATAGCATTTAATTAGGAAAATATTTTGCATAGCTATCAGATTAGGTGGCTCCACATATTTGGGACGGCGGAATGAGATAATTTCTTCTAAAAGCACAAGTCACCACTTTTTTTCTTCCCACCCGCACCCCACCGCAGCTTTGCAGGAAGCCCCTCTCAGTCGGTTCCCTGGGTACCCAGATGCAGCTGAAAAACTGTTTATTCTGATGCTGCCCGCGCCATTTCTAAATGGAAAATGTAATGTCGAGATGATGTCAGCTGTACACACAGTGACTAAATGCCAAAGGGGAGGGAGAGGAAAATAATCCCGAAAAGGTGCTGTGTGGTGAATCAAAGGGCGCCAGGAGTGTGCCCCTCCCCCGCGCACTTTCAAACCGGACAGTCTGGTTAAAGGAGCTGGTTTTGGGGGAATGTCTCGCTCATTCTCAGCCCCTTTCTTGGTTTGCTTAAATCAATAGGGTCAGCATGACCTGCCATTCCTATTCTATGTAGCAATTACTGGTGAATCGGTTTGGGGATTTGGCCGATCTGGAAAGCCTCAGCCCAAGTCGGAGCAACAGGTTTGGCGCACATATGAAAGGCAGCCGAGTGTTTTTTCTACCTTAGAAAGCTGGTTTGCCTTGTGAGCTCATTATTTTGATTCCCATTCGCAGTATCCTGTCCCAGGCCAGTCCCGCATTTCTAGACACCTCACCAAAAAATGGCCTTATTATTACCCCACGAAAAAACTGCTGCTGTCAAGCCCTCTTCGAGTGTGCTGCGCACTGCTCTGGCATAGACGGCTCCAACACATGATGGAAAAAAGGTCGCAGAACATCGTTGGCAACTTGCAGTGATCCTAGCCAGAAAGGAGAAAAGAAAAGAAAAAGCGCTGAAGATAAATCAAAATGGGAAGGCGCGAGCCACAATTCAGCACTTTTGAGCCCCATTGATTTCAATGGGACATAATTCGTGGGGGGGGGGTGTTCCCAAGTGAGCGGATTGCGCCCTTTAAAAGTCCTAACTCTGTCCGGATCGTCCTCATAACACTAATTCATCTTTCTTACTCACACTTTTGGGGAGGAATGGAAGAACTTTGGCCAAACACCTTGATCCTCCTATAAGGAAGAAATCCAAGTATGCAGTTGCAGGGTTGCAGCTTGAATGTGTGGGTGTAGGAACACTCTTCTATTATGATATTTGTATTACAGGAATAACTCCAAATGTCAAAGATTTCCAAACGGTGTACAGTTAAGTAAGATGAAAAAAAAGAAAAGGAAATATGGAATTCAATTGAATAGAAGAAAGTGTTTTTTCCATTTATTTATTTTTTAAAAACTAATGTCCTTAGCAACCACTTCCTAATTACTGACGGGTTTACACGTCCTGGAAACAAATAGGAATTGGGTTAAGACAGGAGTGAACAGCGTGACCTTTGTCAGTTTCACTCACTGGCCTGTTCACTTGATTAGGAACGATTGGTAGTAAGTTAAGTAAGCGATCAAGACTAAGGAACGTGAACTTGTTTTTGTTGCCAGCCGCTCGCTGTCGTCTTTATTGGCACCGCGCTTTGTCATTCCTCACTCCATTCTCAGAAACTGCCAAGTGTTATTAGGAAGACTACAAACCACGACGAAAATACCTGCTATTACCCGGCAGGCAGGGTTTTTTTGTTTTGTTTTGTTTTTGTATTTTGCTACTGTTTGGTCCCTCAGGGACTGAGAAGACCCCGCTGCAAGTGTCTCCTGTTGCACAGCAATACCTCAACACTCTCGGCACGAATTCCATTTGGATCCGAAATCGAATCAATATTCATTTCCTTGCAGGAAAGCCCTCTATCTTTTCTCAGTCCTATTACATATTTTAGCCTGCTTACTTGGATTTGTAACGCCTCTTTCCGCCTTAGAGGGAGAGCAATCATATCTGTATGATCGCAGTGATTTTAAAGACTTTTAAAAATACTTGGCTGTGTAGATGCTAAGAAAATATAAAGTTTTTACGCACACGTGTGTGCGTGTGCGCGCGCGCGCACACACACACGACTTTCTTTCCATTTTATGTCCAGCTGTGAAGTACTTAAAGTGAAGAAGTATATGCAGTAGGGAAATGAAAATATACCAAAAGTCTTCTTCGAATCTAGGCGCTTCTCTTCATGCCCTAGTTTCAGCACCCTGGAGTATCTCTGCTTCCAAGTATGTCCCAGAGATTCCAGGGAAACTCACCACATCGGAAGTGGATTTAGGATGATCTCCACCGTCCCTCAAAGGTGACGAACTCCGGCTCCAGTCCAGACCGAACTTACTCGAGGGATGAACTCCCTGGTAGTCGCGAGATAGCAACGCATGGGCTCACGCTGCACGGCTACAATTTGAAGCAATCCATGGGACCAACAGCCCGATCCTATATATGCTGGCTGAGGAATAAGTCCCATAGGGGATTTCAGCCTTTCTTTCTGAGGAAATATATTCGGGTTCGAAGTGTAATTGCTTTTAAACAGAGTCCTCGCTCGCGTATGCAGCTGAAATAAGCGAATTCTAGCAGCCTCTTCTCTCTCTCTCTCTCTCTCTCTCTCTCTCTCTCTCTCTCTCTCTGAAATGTGGCACAGATTTTTTTCTACCTTTTCAGAGCGCCAAAGTCTATGTGCCAATATGAACATTTGCCACATGCTAGAATATTCACTCGTCTGAAAGCTAGGCGGAACAAGTGCCAGGCTCGTTAGGGCGACCTTAAGTGGGACACCAAAGAAAGTTATGGGGGGGGGCGGATCTATGAATCTCAGCTATGATGGCTAATACTAAGGTCAGAAATACAGTGGTATATTTTCTATTATATGGGTCTGAATGTCTGCGTCAATGATTGTATTGTTGCACAGAGATAAAGGTGAATGGAGGCACGACCTCCTCCCACGCCTGTACATGTTCACATTCTTAACCTTTAACTTATGTTCTAGCCCTGAGGATCATGACTTGAAAGCAGTTAGTGAAATCATAAAGCATTGGCAATAAATAAATAAAATCACTGGGACTTACTTTGGTGTAAATTGGGTTAGGCTCGGTGGGTAGATGGGGGGGGGGGGGCAAATCCTAGAATGGACAATTTAAATAGTTGTGCATCCCTGTATAGAGAAAAGGAAAGCTTCAGGATCTCTTGAAAGCAACTCTGCATTTACGCCACATGGAATTGTTTCAGTCCAAGTATGCAGAGCAAGCTCCAGAAGAAGAACTAGGACGACTGAGCGGGTCGTTCCGATTACCGCGTGGCCCGATGAGAAACCACCTTGGACCTGGAGCAGCAACCTACAGAGTTCAACTCTCCCGTCTCCATTTCCTTCTACTTCTTATCGATATGTTCTCTCTTCCTTTTTCCCCTTTAAATTTTTAAGGGCTATCTGCCTGCCGCCTTCAATCCCAGCTCCTCAGAGGTCGGACGCGGGGCTGAAAGGTTAATTGCGCGCGTTTGTGTGTGTGTGTGTGTGCGCGCGCGCGCCTGTGAACAGCGTCCAAAACTGAAGTGTTGAGGTCGGCTTCTTTCATTTCCCCCTCACGATCTGGTTCGAAATGTATGTCACTCCCCTCTATCTGAGGTTGTCAGAGAGGGGTGGGGGAGGGGCGTATATATTTATATCCTCCTATTCCATCCCTCCATCCCCCCTCTTTTTTACCTTTTTTTTTTAAAAAAAAATTAAAACAAAAGCTGTGCATCTCTCTCGGAATACTCTTGTAGAGTTACGTAGGAAATAAAGGGGGGAGGGGGAAGAAAGCGGGGCTGGCAAGACTCTCTCGTCTCTCCCTCGCTCTCTGGCTCAGTTTCCCGGCGGCCGGGTCAGGATCACGTGGGCCGCGGCGGCCAATGCGGGCCCGGGCTGGGCTCCCTGCGAAGCCAGGCTCCGCTCCCCCCCTCCCAACGTGGCCTTGGTTTTTATAAACCATCCCGAGCGCTCGGAGAGGGAGGCCGCCGCCAGTCAAGTCAGCCGCTCAGCCCGCCGCCCCTTCAGTCTGCACGCCATGAGCGCCTGTGGGCCGCCGCTGGGCCAAGCCGGGGAGGAGGAGGAGAGGCAGCAGCAGCAGCAGCAGCAGCGCCGCCACCGCCCCCAGCCCCGCCGCCCCCAGCGCCGCCAGGGCTGCTTGGCGCGGGAAGCATGAGCCGGGCAGCGGGCGGCTGGGAGATGGAGGCGCTGAGGGGAGACGCCGGAGGCGGAGGCGGCGGCAGCGGGCAATGCCGCAACTTTCTGTCTCCCCCGGTCTTCGGGGCGGCGCCGTCTGGTCGCCCCGCGGGATCGACGGCCTCGGGCTTCGCCTACGAGCGCTCGGGCTCCTCGGCGGCCGGCGGCGCTCGCTCTTCCTCGTCGTCGTCCGAGGCGGCCTCCTCCAAGGACTGCTCCAGCGGCGGCGGCGGCGGACCCCCGACGGCGCCGCCCTCGGCCACTGCCGCAGCCGCTGCGGCCGCCGCGCTGGGCTACCACCCGGGCTACCACCCTTTCGGCAACGGCTACTACAGTTGCCGCATGGCGCACGGCGTGGGGCTGCAGCAGAACGCCGCGCTCAAGGCCTCCCCGCACGCCGCCTTCCCGGTGGAGAAGTACATGGACGTGGCCAGCCTGGCTAGCACCAGCGTGCCCTCCGGCAGCGACGTCTCTTCGCGGGCCAAGGAGGTCTCCTTCTACCAGGGCTACGCCGCGGCCGCCGGCCCGTACCAGCACGTGCCCGCCGGCTACCTGGATGTGGTGTCCACCTTCGGGTCCGCGGCCGCGGCCGCAGCGGCTGGCGAGCCCAGGCATGAGACCTATATCTCCATGGAGGGCTACCAGTCGTGGACTCTGGCCAATGGCTGGAACGGCCAGGTGTACTGCGCCAAAGACCAGGCCCAGGGCTCCCACTTTTGGAAGTCGTCCTTCCCAGGTACGCACCGGCTAGGTGGCGGTTACCACCAGAAAGTGGAGGAGGAGGAGGTCCACTGGACAGGAAGCGGACATCTGGGCGAAGGAGCTGCCCACCGAAGCCACAGGGAGGGGAGGGAGGGGAGTTCCTCTAGCTGGTTGGATATATCCATCCCTGACCTGCCAGGACTCGGTGATGGGCTGCCATGTTTTGCACTGCTTTGCCCCCACTTTGGAATAAGACACCCAGACCCTTGAATGCTCAAGGTGAAAAGAAGCCCCATAGAACGCCATGGGGCTTGCTTACACCTCGAGTGCTCCCTGTCACGTCCTTGCTCTTGGGGCCCTGGTCCTCAGCGCCTTTATTCTGCAACCCTTCACTCAGCCCCATTTTGTTGTAAAAGAACATTCTTCTTTCAAGCGAGATTGTTTAATGTTTCCCTCTTTAGCTGTCGTCCTAAAGCGGTGCTAACCAGGCAGTAAGTTCTACTGAACTCAGTGGATCTTACTTCCGAGCAAGCCTGGAGCAAGCATGCTTGACCATTGGCTGTTATTGGTAGAGAGGTCCCATCGAAATCTGTGGGACTTAATTCTACATAACCTGTCGAGGTGCCCCCCATCTCCACGGCCCCCACCCCCGAACTAGGCTGCGCTCCTCAAATGCCAGCACCCCACTCCTAACAAGTCCTCGTCGAAAGACATCAAGCCCGCATTGCTTTGATATGCGCTTACTTCCAAGAAAGGTCCTAGACACCATTACTCGCGAGTAAGTTCCACTCAAATGCACGCAATGTCTTTCTGAGCAGGGTTGGCGAGGATCTCAGCCCCGCAGCCCGATCCTATGCATATTTCCTCTGACGTTGTTCGGTGCTGTGCAAGGGCACTGCTGCCTTCTTTCCTTTCAAATCACGCCTGTTGGAGGCAATCGGCGGGACATAAACTTCAGAGGAAAGGAGCTGAGGATCAGGTTGCCTGCCTTAATGAAGGGAGGCCTCTCCCAGGCTAGCTGTGGTTGTTTTATTATTGTTTGCTGTCCCAACGCTGCCCCAGAGCGTTCACGCCACCGAGAGGGTAGAGTATCCCCTATCGCCTGTCCCAAAACACATGCAAATCACGCTAGGCGGACTCCCGCAGAGATGACTAAAGTGTCCCTCGGAAGCCAAGATGCAGCACCTACATTTATTTCATTTATTTACAGCGCAATCCTATGCACTCTACTCAGAAGTAAGCCCCATTGAATTCAATGGGATTTACTCCCAGGTAAGTATAAGGGCCCGCAATAGTGCCTTTTGACAAAAGCAGCATCAGTTCAGGACTGGCTTGCAGAGATTCCTGCATATTCATTTGTGGATTCCATTTCTATACCGCCCAACAGTCAAAGTTCTCTGAGCGGTTTACAAAAACTGGAAATCATCACCATCATTATCATTGCCTTCTCGTTTGCATATTGTTTGCATAGTGTTCGAAAGGAAATAAGGCTGCAATCCTAGTGAGTGTCCATCCAATGTTAACTTGCCACCTCGTGTCTTTTGCCGTAGGGGACGTTGCACTAAACCAGCCGGACATGTGCGTCTACCGGCGTGGGAGGAAGAAGCGAGTGCCGTACACAAAACTGCAGTTGAAGGAACTGGAGAGTGAATACGCCATTAACAAATTCATAAACAAGGACAAGAGGCGCAGGATATCTGCGGCCACGAACCTCTCTGAGAGACAAGTCACGATTTGGTTTCAGAACCGCAGAGTCAAAGACAAGAAAATAGTCTCCAAGCTGAAGGACAATGTCTCCTGATCGAGGCCCAGATCGGTTGGGGATATAAATTCATGGCAAGCAATCCACTATCGGCTCAAAAGACTTTTGGAAAGACTTGAATTATATTTAATATTTTCCCCTCACCCTTTTAGTAATGGGCGAGATTTTGTGAAGCGATTTTAGCAAAGGTTCGCAGTTTCTTCTCGGATTTAATGGAATGCTGCAGGTTTTAACTTCCTTTCTTTTAAAAAAAAATATCTTCTCTTTACTTGTATTTTGGCAGTTTATGTTTTCCCCCACCAGGCCTATATACTGTGGAGCTGTTAGTAGTCATAAACTTCCTAAAACTATAAGCTATACTGAGAACCAAGGTGCTAAAATGAACATATATATATATATATATATATATATATATGAGAACACACACACACACACACACACACATACACACATCTCTCACACACTGCTATCAACAACAGAATTTAATAAAGGATCCGAAGACAATAATTTGTACAATGTAGCTGTGATGATGACCTCATTGCCCAGGTAAATGAACTCAGAAAGATTTGTTGTAATGTGAAATACTTTGAAAATGACTTCACTTCTCCAGTAACATCCTCCAAAACTGATTCCACTTCGATTAATTCTGAGTTAGTACTTCCAGTTTTGGAGGTCTGCCCTTCTAGCCTTAAACATAGTCACTTACAGTGTAATCCTATAAATGTCTACTCACAGAAGTAAGTCTTATTGAGTTCACTAGGGCTCACTCCCAGGTTTAGAACTGAAACTGTAATTTTATACACACTTACTTGGGAGTAAGTCGCATCAAATTCACTGAGAGCTTACTTTTGAGTAGACATGAACAGGGTTGCACTGTTAGAAGCAAGCTTTATTGAAGTAACTATGATTTACTCCGATGTGATCCTGTTCTAAATCGGGGTTGTGTCTACTTACACGTAACTTCTAATTTATTTTATTGTTACTGCTATTTCAGATTGGAATTGGGCTGCCTGTATTCCACATTTTGCTCGTACTAGTAATCTCTTGCTTCATGCACAGTTTAAGAGATTCATTTCTCTGCAGTAGACATTAAGGGCACGATCTGGCCAAAAGTTAACTCTGTCTTGCCCGAATCTTATGGATGTTTACTGGCAAATGGATCACACTGAATTCAGCGTGACTTAACCCCAAATAAGTATGCGCTGAATTGGAGATAGGAACATGCTGGACTCTGTATTGGACTAATCGGGGGTTCATTTTGGCTGGATCGTGCCTCCGGGGTTTTTTTTGGGTGGGGTGGGGAGGTTGTTTGCTGTTGTACCACACACAGTAGACAACATAAGCTTCACATTTGGTGCATTCACACGCTAAGCTAATCAGCAACCTAGCAAGAAAAACCACAGTGGCCTGGAGGATTGCAAGAGTGTAAAGCCGACCGTGCCTACATGTTTAGTTGTTTATAAAGGTGTGTATAAATCGATGTGTATTTTTATATAAGTATTGGACGCCCTGTTATCCTTCTCTCTCCACCATGATCACAAATGCCTTCATTAAACTTTCCTGGCATGGGGGGCAGGGCGGGGGGACGGGACAAAAAACACTTCTGGCCAAAGGCGTGAACGTTGTTGATAGCTTTTGTTACTAAATGAAACGGGTGTTAGTGAAAGAAGCAATAAATGCAAAAAAAAAAAAAAAAAAGTTCCACTTTAACTAGTCCCAAGAGTTTGGTGTTTTATTTCCACTTCCTTCTATAATTTTTAGTGCATGTTCTTAAGCACGAAGTGAAACATCCATGTGCCATTGAAGACAATGGCAACAGATCTGTTCCAGGTGGGTAGCAATGTCGTTTTGCTGTAACAGACTCAACAAAGCATCCCCTGGCATCTAGTATCCAATGTTAGTCCTACCTAGCGTAGCGTCTACGCTAAGTAAGACTAACATTGGATACTACCCTAAGGCTGCAATCCTATACCCACTTACTGCGAGTAAGCCCTGTTAAACTCAATGGGAGTTACTTCTGAATAGGCAGGTTAATAGGCTTGTGCTATACGGCTGCAAATCCCCCCATCACATTTACCTGTGTGTATACCCCATTTAATTCAATGGGATTTACTTCTGAGTAGACATGCGTGCAATCCTATACATGTTTATTCGAAAGTCTGCCCCACAATGTTCCCAAGTAAGCCTAGCACGTTTATAACCACATGTTTGAAGGTGGGGACAGAGCTCTCCCTTAGTTAGATGCAAAATGTCTTCTGTGCAATTAATCTGAACCCCAGCTAGGTCTTTTGCTCCACCTCCTCGGGTCGCTGCTTCCAGTGGGAAACATGCATGCAAAACTTTTGTCCTGATTCTCCGATACTTAGTAAAAAAACTGCCTGGTGGTGGTGGTGTGTGGTCTCGGTCTCTCTCTCTCTCTCTCTCTCTCTGCACTGTATTTATCATGATATCCCTTGATCTTAACTCATTGACTGCCAGTTCTGCTGAAGAAAGCACACAGGGGGCGATCCAGCTAAAGCAAATGCAATTGACTCAAATAGGCGAGAGACGTAATATATACTTGAGACTACGATTCTTTGCACACTTGTTCGGCGAGGAAACCCCGTTGAGTGCCACCCATCGGGCTCTGCCCTTGAAATCAATGGGACAAAAGTACTTCACTTGGTCTTATTCATTCTTTTCGTACAAAAAAGTATCTCACCCCCGCGTGTAAATTCTTGTTTAACTGTTAACTTTTCTGTTCTTTTTACTTTCATCTCTGTTTGTCGAAAAAGTTGATCTTACAAGGTGTTAAGGACTCCTCTCCTCCCCCATCCTTGGCCCTATGACTTCTAAACAAGCCCAAATAAAGCATGGATTTTGAAGGACAAGAGCGGATTTAAACAGCCTGTATGTGTAAGAGGCATCTTTTTTTAAAGGCTGTTTTCGATCGTGGGAAGGCTTTTAAAAGGCGTAAAAAGTAATTTATATATGAAGTTAAGAAGCTTGTAAAGAGTACAACTTGGAGGCAAGATAAACCTATTTCGAAGGAGGAAGCTGCGAAGGATTTTTCTCTCAGCTTTCTATTTATGTTGAAATTTAGATGACTGAGATCATATATGAAACACGTGAAATGCAAGTATTACATCTCAAGTGCCCTGTTCCTGAATTTCAATCCACTACGCTTTTCAGTTGTTGGAAGGAATTCCAGGATCACTGAGAATTTCTAATAGTATGTTTTCTCATTCTTTCCTCTCTGCTGCTCTGAACGTTTGCTGCACTTCCTGACGGTCTGATCTTCGGCAGCTGGGACAGATGCAATATCTCTTCCAATATTTTGGGGGTGGGGGTGGGAAACGACCACTAGGCACTTTTTACTTGGCGCTCTCTTCCTTTTCTCCCCGAGGTCCCTAGATTTGAAAACCTGCTTTTCGATTTAAAAGCAAACACATCTACAACGATTGAAACGCTAGGTTCCAGGTTGGCCTGCTTGGACAAATGTATGAATGATGATGATGATGATGATGATGATGATGATGATGAAAGGTAAACACACAACTCGGCCTGATATGAGATGTATTTTTCCTGAAATATACGAAGAAAAAAATTGCACCCAAGGATAATGAGTATAAATATCATAACTACGTTTTATTATACTTTATTGCATATATATTATACCAAACGTTACAACCATAGAAAGTAATATACGGCAGATGCAGCCCCAGTTAAGCACTTTTAAGACAACTACTGAAATATGGATCGTGTCCATATGAGGTAGTAGTGGTTGTGGTGGTAAGAGTAAGCATTGGTAGTGAAAGCAAAAAGGGGCAGAGTTTTTTCTTTCGTTGCCTCCTCCTTTGGTTGTACCCCCCTTTTTTTTACATTCTAAACCTCCAACGTTTAACAAAACAAATCTTCCTAACATTTTCAAATTAAAAAACCAAAACCCTCATGTAGATTTAGTTTGATTGCTGCCTGGCTCTCATTTTTTATTTTATTTTATCCAGAACTCATTTATTCTACATCAGTTTTCCTTCCTCCATCGAGATCCTAGACACAATTACGTGGAAAGAAGCTCCGCCGCAGTCAAGGGGAACTTACTTTAACGTAGGTTTACGTGAAAGTAAGTTCTCCTTACTTTCCTACCCCACCCGCTATTTGGGGTGCGGGTGGGGTAGGAATATGATAGCTGCGGCCCTAAAACTCAAGGACCATCCTGCCGAAGTTCCCGGGACGACTCCAGAGTAAACAGACGGCACCAACCTTTGCCTTACGCTGCTAAAGTGAGGAGGGACCTCTGGTGAGTGAACTTTGAACTGGCTGCTGAATCAACATCCTGGAAGAGGTTCGCGCGCCCTCGCCGTCTTCCCTCATAAATGAACCCAAAGTGCAGAAAACGCCAGATTTAATTATAAAAACCGCGGGAGAGGACGGGGGGGGGGCGCACCGCGAACGGGTTAAATCGAGCCCAATTATGAACGCTAGTAGAAAGTCAAGGACACGTTCCGAGCAGACGGTGCTGCAGCTGCAGAGAGACGTGAAACTGCAGCCCACAACACGCTGACTCCACGGCAATTCCTTTGGCTTGAATACGACTAAACGTGGAGTAAGCCCTAAAGCGCTAAGCGGAACCATTGAGACCAACGCGAAGAGGGCACCGTGAAAGTCCACCATCTTTCTTCGGTTATTTGATCGCATTGGCACCTTCTCCAGGTCCTTGAAAGCTGGCCCGAGTCTTATTATTTGGGCTAACGCTTTTTGTGTTAAGCGCGTGGGCCGTTAGCACCTAACCAGCCGCAAAAAGCTCCTGAAAATGTTTGGTAGTTATCAACGATCGTGGCTAATACGCTGCGGCGCGAATACACAAAGGCGGCCATGGCTGTTCCAGGGTTGCTCTTGCTTTCTTCTAGCAGCAGCTCTGCGAGGGCGCGCAATGTGTAGGACAACACTGCCATCTGGTGGAGAAACCGCGGCATAGACCTTGGAACTGTGGAGAAATCCCAGCCGCAACATTCCAGAAATGTATTCATTTAATGAACAACTTTCATCTTGTAATTGAAAGGATATGCCAATAAAGCGAAGGGGGCGGGGGGAAGGGGAAACATTTATTCCTGTGGAATGTTCGCCCTTGGTTTCCTCTACACAGCTCTTGGAACCATATTTTAAAAGACAATATTAATAAACGCTCTTAACACCCAGTTATGAGAATCTTTAATCTAAAGCAAGCCCCGCTGAGACAAACGAAGCTTTTAGGCACCCGTACTTGAAAAATGAACTCATTGGGGGAAATGAGAAGAGGACTGAGATAGTTAAATATGATCCGGCCATGATCCTAAGCAGATTTGTTTTCATTAGAAAGTAAACTGGACTTCTTCACACGCATGGTGTTTACGTTGGGAGTGCCAGTCTCTGATCTGGGTTTGTACGTTTTGCTGCTGTTTACAACTATACTTAAAGTTTCACTAACATAGATGGCCCAGGTGGTTCAAATAACTCCTATAAGCACTTACCTGAGAGTAAGTCCCATTGAACACAGTGAGGCTTACTTCTGAGTAGACATGTAAAGGATTGCATGGTCTTTCTTTCATAAAGATTTTTATCTGTTATTTAACTAAACGTTTATTGAAACTTTAAGGCTTATGCTTCTGTAGATCCATTAAAAAAAAGTTGGAAGAGTGAGTCACTTGTCTTCCTGGTCCATTGTGCAATGAAAAATTTCATTTAATTAATTATTATATTTTGATACCACCCAAAAGCCGAAGCTCTCACGTACACATGTACACACACAGGGAAGAAAAGAAATATAATCTCCCCTTCTCTGCTCCTGCGTCTTAAGCACCCACTATCTATCCACTGAACTTGGAACCTAACTAATTAATTTGGAACCAAGGCATGGGAAATATTTTTACACGAACGTTTCTGAGACCATACCCTCAGGACTGACAGCCGAAGTCTAAACATGTGAATTGGAATGTAAACGCTACGGACTGCCTAGTATATGTTTCCGATTGCAGCCTAAGGTTGAAGTCCTAGGGAGTGAGGCCCTCCAAAGTTAGCGGGACTTATTTCTCAGAAAATACGCGCCGGATTGCACTGCACGTCTGTTTTTGAAGTAAATGACATAAAAAGCCATGTGATTCGTTTCCTGGTAAATGTCGTTAGGATCGGAGCTACCCATATAGGGAAGGTGATATCTTTTGCTACAGGAACCTAGTCGGCCTATGCGAGCTTGACAGTCATACAGGACTCTTCGTAAGGCAGAACCGGAACTAGCCCATTTACAGCTGTCGAGAGAAGGATCTATTTGTATTCACTTTTGGGGCAGTGCGCGCTCGCCCCATCTCTCTTTTCCTTCCTCCCCTCCCCCATTTCACGTGTGTGTGTGCGTGTGTGTGTGTGTGAGAGAGAGAGGCTGGAATCCTATGCGCACTTACCTGGGGAACCAGTTACTGGGGAATACGAGTGAGCGGGGAGGGTGCTACTGAGGTCATGTTCGGCTATGGGCTTCCTATGGGCGGTTGGCTGGCCAGGATGTGAACACAATGCTGGACTAGGGAGGCCTTTGGTCTGATCCAAGGTGTGATCCAGCATTCTGAGTGAACATGTTTAGTACTCCAGCGGGAATGCAGAATAGTACAGTATATTTTCCTGCTCTCCGAGTTCTCAACCATGGTGGAACTAATCGGTTCTGAATTAGACCTCCCCCTGCAAAAGGATTCATCGGGGCCGGGTTTTTTTTTTAAATATAAATGCCAGCTAAAAGTTAAGCCCTGGAATCTCATCGATTTCAGTGGGAGACTCTCACTCTGCCATCGCTGTCTCCCATATCAATGGGAATTTATTCTATTTTTTAAGGAAAGTGCTCAACTTTGCTTAAACCTGTCCAAATCTGCAACAACGCATAGGCTGTAAAGTTGGGCGACTGTTCATTAAAGCTAGATGACTGTTCATTAAATCTGATTAGCTTAAAGTTTATGCTTTAGGCAAGGATGTTTTGTCGAAGTATAAGGCAGGTGTGTGCGCACAACGGTATCCCTGTGAATCTTAATTCTTACCGTTTCATAGCTAAGCAACATGGGCCGTTTATGGTTAAATGCATTGCAGGGGCCCATAAAGTCTTGGACACAGAGCACCCTTTGGCAGGAAGCAGCACTGATGGGAACTACATTTGCAGTACACTCCTATCTACTCAGAAGCAAGCCCTCCTGCTTGCGAATGGGACTTACTTCTATGTAAAGGAGCGTGGCCCGGTAGCCCAAGGCTGCAACATTTTGCGCAGGGTTACTTCGAAGCCCTATTTAATACAATGGGACTTACTTCTTCTGAGGAATCGTGCATGGAATTGGGCTGTGAATGTGCTAATCCTCTGAAGTATGCTCCATTGCATAAAGTCCAAGTATGAATGCAAGATGATAATGATGATGGTGGTGATGAATCGGGCTGCATGCCCAGTGGTTTTAAAGATGCCGTCAATGGAAGATTCCTACCGAGGCTCGGAGAATGTGATCTGTCGCAGAACAATTCATTTTAAACTGCGCAGTATTAAGAAGTTGACGTAGCAGAAGGCTGTTCCTGGCCATTCGGCGAAACCTGCTGGAGAAAGGCAAAGGCCCGACTTAATAAGAGAGTCTCAGTTGGTAGACATAAGTCAAACGATAATAATTAATTGAACGTAGTGGTGAGCAATATCCTCCGGCGGTGCGTGTGTGGTCCGCAGGATCATGTGGAGAATAATGATTTAAAGATTTCTTTCAAAGCCAAGGCATATATTTTTTGTGTGTTGTTTTGTTGTTTCTTTCAGGGAGGGGAGGGAAGCGTTGCCATTAAAGTCAAGAGAATAGAGCCCGCGTCTCTGATTGCCGAGATAAAAACCCAAGACTGAGAACTACGAGCGACGAGGAGAATGAAACCTTCCAGGTTCACCATATTAGGTCATTTCGAATGTCACCAGGAAGAACGAAAGCAGGCGCGCTCGCGCTCAGCCTGGAAAGGAGACGGAGGCTGCAATCCCGGGAGTAAGCACTGTTGAATACAGTGGGATTTACTTCCGAGTAAACATGCATGGGATTGCGCTGCGAATGTGCTAAACGTTGGAAATGCGTAACACCAACGGAGAGATGGATTCATCTCAGACTACGCGCTACTCCAAAAGAATCCAGGTGGATGGCCGAAATGCAGGTTCTCTTGTAACCAGATGCAGTGGCCTGCCGAAATGATTTGGAAGCCAATGTTAATCCTCCTTGAGCAGGGGCTACCCCAAGTCATTGCGGCGGCCCAGGTAAAAAGTTGCGAATTGTGACCTTCTCCCTTTATGTGTTTAAAAAACCCCAAAAACCTCAAAAAACCCCAAGCAACCGAATAACTATTTGCAATATGTTAAGAAGGCCCGAAAAGTCTTGAGTCTGCCTGAAGACCCTGGCTTTCCCACCCCCATCCCCCAATCGCAGTTTCATAGACTTCGGTTTAAAATCGATTCACATGGCCCACCGAAACCCACCCGAAGAGCTGGCCGCTTCCTTATGGGTCCCACTGAGTTCAGTTGCACAGGATGACTTACGCGCGGCGGCGAGGCCGACTCGGTTCTCCTTGCAAATGATGCTCAGCTCAGGTCTTTTGAGGGCAGTCTTCTCATCCCATGTTTTAACATGCTGAAAGTTAAACTCGAAGCGTCTTGTGGCAAAGGCGGTTGCAGTCGGCTCGCCGCACATTTAATAAGTTTTCCAAAACAAATCCTGTCTGTGTTAAGGAGCCGGGTCGCAAGAAACGCTTCTCTTTCTTGAAAATCTTTTTTTCTTTCTTTTTCTTTTCTTCTCTTCTTCTTGTCACGTGTGTTGTGATGATCTCTGATTAAAACGACTAATTAACAAGCCACTGGCACCACCTGAGTAAAATTGTCCTTCCTGCACCAGCTTGGGTACAGCCATACAATCGTTAACACTGCAATCCTATACAGGTCTACTCAGAAGTAAGCCCCATTGAGTTCAATTCGTCTTCCTCCCAGTTAAATGTGTATAGTATTGGAGCCTTAATCAATTTACATCAGGAGGGGCGGGAGGGGCAGAGAGAGAGAGAGAGAGAGAGAGAGAGAGATTTTCTGCCTTTTTCAAGGCTTTGGCAAGAAAGTATTTCTCTTCCTCCCCCCCCCCCCATTTTTATTGGCTTTGTCTGCAAAGGAAATTTAGCCCAAAGGCCCTTCGCATCTCTCCGCTGAACGGACGGGCTTTACCAATTCTTGAGAGGGGTTGGAATTGCCATAGAAATTAGTACAGTCAATTAGGGGGTCATTACTGAAGGCTCGCGCTAGCCTTTATTATCCGTCCTGCGACCCTTTTGCCGAAGCATTTAATTTCTCTTTCTAGGGACTAGTCGCTTTCAAAACAAGCAGGCCCCGATCTTGACGGAAATCGCCCCCCTCCCTCACTGTCCTTGTCTTTTGGACACACACAAAACAGTTTGGATACCACGGCTGCAGACATACACGTACCTGGGTGCAAACCGCACTGAAAACAACGGGAATTACTTCTGAGTAGCCACAGATAGCATCGGCGCGCCCGCGATCTCATCTGCAAGTCAGTCCCAGCGAAACCGGGGCGGGGCGCTTCCAAATAAAACCCGCTCCTATGCACGCCGCTTGGAAACTTGGTGTATATGAGCTGCAAAGAGAGCGAAGTAGATTGTGCTTGTGAGCCTGTGTGTGTGTGTGTGTGTGTGTGTGTTTCAGTATAATGGTTTTCTGGGGATTGTGATTTTTAAAGGGAGATTTGGAAGGAGATTTTTAAAAAATAAAATAAAGCACATCCAGCTTGTAAAGATGACGCCCAAAGAGACAGGCAAAGGGACTATACATTACTTTTAATCGAAATCCTAGTAGGCACTGGGGAAAACTTGCCATTTTTAGTAGGGAGGAGTCTCCAACTTACGGTGCAATTCTATACGTGTCTACCCTGTTTACTTAGCAGTAAATCCCATTGAGTTCAATGGGGCTTACTCCTAGGTAAAATGGGTATTGGACTGAAGCCAAAGCATAACGAAATGTGTTAGGATTTGTTATGGTAAACAATCTCCACCTATCTTGTTCCTAATACGTTTCACTCAGATAAGCGGGACTTATTTCTACCTAATGTGACCAGAATCGAATCGGGGTGGGGGTGGGGGTTTCCTAGCTAGATAGAGTATTTGCATGCATGTAGAATACAGTTAGTATGTATGTATATGTATTATACACTTGTGATATATGTAATACATAAATTGTAAGATACACAAGCTATTAAAAATGGTTAATTCACACGCAGGTAGTTCCTGCAATCCTCTGCACACTTATCTGGGAGTGAGCCTCACTGAAGACACTATAGCACTATAGCTTACTTTTGAGGAAACATGCGTAAGATCTCCCTGCACATTTATTTTCGCACCAGTACATATCAGTCAGTACGTTTGAGTCAAGTTCACATCCTCATTGATCCGGACCCGACATCAATTCCTCTCGCTGCACTTTCACAAATAAACAGAGATGCCGAATTCCGCTTATTGCACATCTCGCAATAAAGAGAGATGCGGAATTCTGCTTATTGCACATCTCAAAGATTAGAGATATGAGCACAAATCATACAGCAACCCCCTTTCCTGTGCGAGGCGTCCCCATTTCTGCGTATATTATTGGCACAAATTTTATACAATGTTCGTATTCTCCTTACCGTGTGTGTGTGTGTACACGTACCAGGGGAGGGCACACACACACACACTGTTCATACACACATAGGCATTTTTCTACCGCCCAGTAGCCGAAGCTCTCTTTCTATACAGTCATGCCTTGGATTGAGAGCATAATTCGTTCCGGAAACGTGCTTGTAATCCAAAACACTCTTATATCAAAACGAAATCCCCCCCAAAAAAAATTGTACAGAGATTTTTAATTTAAGCCGTACTACAGTACTTGTATTGCAAGACGTCGCTAGTATATCAAGTAAAAAAAAAAAAAATTAAATAAATATTTAAAAATTTGCTTGTCTTGCAAAACGCTCTCAAACCAAGTTACTTGCAATCCAAGGTATTACTGTATAGCTTTCTCTCTCTCTCTGAAGGCGTGCAGATCACTAGGACTCAACTAACCCTTCGAAGAATTAGGGATCATGAGGCAAGCCATGATGGAGGCAGAAATGTAGAACCAATCTTAATCGACTCTGACAAGGGAGGGAGCAGGAAACGGCTCTGCAGGTTGAAGTCCTGAAACGGGGGAAGAGGAGGGGGGGTCTTCTAAAACTTTGCCACCAGGGCATTCCCGGACCAGTTTCCCTCGGTGTTCCATGACTGGAGACTATCCCTTTCCCCCCACCTCCTCTTCCTCTTCTTCCTCTTCGTCCTCCTCCTCACTTTGCTGCAGGCGTTGAGTCTCCCTCCGTATTTCGAGAAGTTCTCCTGCTACCTTGGCTGGAGGCGGCGGTACTGGGCATGCTGGGCTTTGAAGAACCGGCAGTGGGCGAAGGAGTCGGCCTGGTCCAGGCATCTCGGGCGCTTAGGCTCGATCCCCGGTTGTAATTCAAGAGCGACGGGAAGGCCCTCCGTTGGAGATGTGCGACCGGAGCCTCTGCCGGCCCGGTTACGTGGGCTCCCTCTTGAACCTGCCCTCGGCCGCGGCGGCGGACTCCTTTTACTTCCCCACCTTGCGGGCGAGTGGAAGCCCTCAGCTGGCGGCCTCTTTGCCGGGCCTCTCCTACCCGAGGAGCTCTTTGGCGTGGACTTGCGCCACGTCGTGCCCGGCCCAGCCGGCGGCCGGCCACGCGTTCAGCGGCTCCTCGCAGCCCCCGCCTTACCTCGCGGCAGCTGCAGCAGGCTCCTTTCCCAGCAGCACCACCACCAGCAGCAAAGGGGACTTAGACAGCCACCCCAAGTACTTCGCCCACGAAGCCGCTTCCAAGCCGGACGAGAGAGGCAGGCCGCAGCAGCAGAGCAGCCGGGATGCCGCCTTGGCCGACGACCCCGGCGGGATGACGCCGATGCTGCTGCTGACTCAGGCCAAGGCGCTCAAGTACGAGCCCAGGAGGCGTCTGCCAGGCGCGCCCTCGGCTGCGCTCTTGGACGCGGATCCTTGCTGTGCCGCTGGCTTTAAGGAGGACCTGAAGCTCGCCGTCAACTTGAACCTGACCCTGCCGCCCGCCGCAGGCCAGCCCAGCCTCAGAGCTTCCCTGCAGGACGGTATGCCTTAAAGCTATGTGCCCCCCCCGCCAATAAATCCCAGGGCCCGGTTCTGGCAGATGCCAGGATGACACCCCCGAGCCGTTTCCCCGGCTTGCCAGGAAGTAAGGCCCAGGATGACGCGCTCAGCGGGACTTACTTCCCAGGAAAAAGCTTTCAGGCTGGCCCTTGTGTCCCACCGATGCCATGGGGACTTGCTTCTGGTGCAGCCTTCCCCGACCTGGGACCCTCCAGATGTTGTGTACTACAACTCCCATCATTCCCGACCCTTGGCCGTGCTGGGTGAGGCTGGTAGCCCAAAGTATCTGGAGGTTGAGGAAAGCTGTTCTAAAGCAATAAGGCTGAGATGGCAGCCCCACACTCGGATCCCTGCATATGTTTACTCTGGAGAAGCTCCCGCTGAGTTCAGTGGGGTTTGCGCCCAAAGGAAACTTGTCACGTAGGGTCGCCGCGAATCCATTCAACGGGGCTAAATTGTGCAACCCGCTTTGATCTTCTTTCCAATCCACTTTCTCAAACGAGGCTGTCTCCCCCATCCCACCCCTCCTCCTTGCCAAAAGCGGGCCCTTAGGTGCCTGCGCGTGGCTCCTTGAACCCACCCAAGAGCGACAGAAGGGCACCTCTGTTCAAAACAAAACACAACAGTCTCGCCGTGTTTGTTGCAGGTTTGCCCTGGTGCCCGGCGCAAGGGAGATCGAGGAAGAAACGGAAGCCTTACACAAAACAACAGATCGCCGAACTCGAAAGCGAATTTCTCCTCAATGAGTTTATTAATCGACAGAAGCGGAAAGAATTGTCCAACAGACTCAATCTCAGTGACCAACAAGTAAAGATTTGGTTCCAGAACCGACGGATGAAAAAGAAACGGGCGGTGATGCGCGAGCAGGCGCTCTCCCTCTACTAAGAGACACCGCCCGAGGGCGGGGTGGGGGGCGGGGAGGAGAGGAGAGGTTACTGGGTGGCTCTTCCTCCCTGTTAATCATGAACTTGCCTCTGGAGTTGCTACCTCTGGACTACAGAGGAGCAACGACCAAAAAGAACCTGAAGGACTCTAGGAGAAAGCGCAGGCACAATCGGGTGCGGGGGGGGGGGTTTGAAAGGGGCCCAGTCCAAACTCTCAGATTTCCCTCATAAACCCTTTGGGGGTTTGCAGATAGGCAAAACTCTTCCTTCTTGGCTAAAGGAGTAGGAAAATAAGAATGAGAAAAATAAGGCTGCAATCCTGTCCGCAGCCACCTGGGAGTAAGCCCCACTGAACGCAGCGGAGCTTACTTCTGAGTAGACATGCATAAGATGTACCTCCCGTTTTTTGCTCATTATCATCCGCTTTCCTTCTCTATCCCGTCTTTAGTCTGGAGGAGAAAAGGCGCTGAGTTCCGGTCTGCTGCCTCTTACTGTCTAGAAATATCCGTTTGCAAAGGGATAATATTGTGTGTAACACGCGTTTGAAGGGAGATGCCCTAAGACAGTTTCATTGGCACTTCATCCTTATGTGTCTCCAGTTGGTTTGCAGTCGCCCCCCCCCTGTGTGTCGGCGGTGTGTGTGTGTGTGTGATGTAGTTAACAGCCACAAATACAACAACAGGTTAAAACAACAAAGTACCTTAAAGGCTAGCACATTTATTTTGGCATACTCTTTCGTGGACTATACAGTCCACTTCATCAGATTCATCTGGTGGGATTGTTGTGGTTGTTTTTGCTGCAATATACTGGCACGACTACCGTCTGCAAAAAAAGAAAGGAAGGAAGAAAAGGAAGGAAGGAAGGAAGGTAGTTGGGACCAAACTTCTTCTTTTTTTAAAAAAAAAAAAGCATTTCACAATTAAAATTTCTTTTTAAAAAATAATAACGTCTTATTTTATTTTATTTTAAATTTAATCTGCCTTCTTTGCAACGAAGGCACTGACCTTTCAGTCAAGGTTTGGTTTTAATCTGCCTCCATTACTTCGCAAGGGCACCCGAGTATTTGCGCCGGGTTGCCTGCGCCTTGAATATGAGCAATGGACCCCTGCGATTGGCTTTCGGTTGCTCCAGCGAATCTTCCTGCTAGAGCCCTGGTTGTGCGTTAAAACGAAGAGAAAGAGAACGAGAGGTGTGAAAGGTAAACTCTTCAATAGAGGGTGGCTGTAGGACAGCCTTCCCCAACCCGGCACCTTCCAGATGTGCTGGACTACAACCACCATGCTGGCTGGGGGATGATGGGAGTTGCAGTCCAACACATCTAGAGGGCGATAGGTTGGGGAAGGCCGGTGCAGAAGACGGAGAAGACGCCTGTGTTTCTCCCACCAGCACTCAATGGAAGCAAAACCTCTCACCACCCAACCCGAGCGTTTGCTCGGAAGCAAGACGCCCCTTTGAATGGAAAACGCGCGTGGGATTCGGTTGCTGCGATCCAGCCCAGATCCCTCGAATATTATTTGTTATACAAATGCCCTTACGCTGAAGCTGATTGACATCCATGGGACTTACAAGCAAATCTTTCGAGGCTGGGAAATCGGATCTGCGCTGGATCGGGGGGGGGGGGGCAGGTGAAGGCCCTTTGCCTTGTGGGACCCGTTGAGGGGGTCTTTGTCCCCTTATTAACTACGAATCTCTTCACTCCTGCTTTTGGGGTCTGTTCCCAAAGAGGCGCACGTGCGGGCCCTTTGGGTTTCCACTGCCCGCTGCTGCGTTCAAACGGAAGGAGCCTCTGGCAGAAGTAAATGGAGGGTGTGTGTGTATGAGTGTGTGTGTGTGAGAGAGTGTGTATGCCAGTAAACGACATCTCTGTGTGCCTCCCGCCATTCTTGACGAACAACAAGCCTCCAAAAAGGAGACCTTTTCCTTCGAGTCCAAGTGCAAGAGGCTCTTGTCTCTTTCTCTTGTAAGGAGGACACTCAGAGCTCCCTGGTTGTTGTGCTGTGCTTGTGCCTTGGTGCGTCTTCAAGCGAACAACCGTCCCCACCCCGCCGCCAAAAGCGAACCCTGCATCCTTTGCCCACCCCCCACCCCCCGACCCCCGCCGTCTGCCAAGAGGGTCCCGCCATTTGTTTCTCTGCAAATCGCCTCTAGCTTTCATTGCTGCCCTTGGCTCTGCGCTCAGTCTCCTCTGTTTCCAGCCTTCCCTCGTGTTTAGCTTGACTTTGGCCTTGCCCAAAACCTACGCGCAAAAGAAAGAGCGAATGACACAAAAGAATCAAGGATGCGACTCAGTCGGAGCGTCCTCTAGTCTCACGGTCGTCTCTCTCTCTCTCTCTCTCTCCCTCCCCCCTCCCCCCTAATTCTCTCTCCCTCTCTCCCAGAGAGCAGTTTTAACCACAATTGGCCAAGAATCTAGCTGTGGATGCATTTCCTTTACATCTTTTCCCTAAGTACACAGAAACCAAGGAGGATTCATAGGAACGGGGTTCTGAAAGTGGATATTCATACTCATTTGGTGATCTTGTAAACGACTCTCCTTGGTTTTCTTAGAAAGAGAAGCAGAGTGATTAGAGTGTTTTACAAATTAAACTCCTCTAATCAAAAGTAGCTTTCTCACTTAGGAGAAATTAAGAGGTTTCGGGTCATATGATCCCATCCCCACCCCTGAAATGATCAAATAATACATTTGATCGAGAATTATTTTGATCTTTCTGGTTTCAACATCTCTCAACTCCTAAAACAGGAAATTGTCTTCATAATCTGTGAAAACGGAGAAATTAGAATGGAATTTATGTTTAATCTCTGAATGTTGAGTGTTAATGGTAACACTCGGTTTAATTTTACATTTTAAATCCAGCTCAAGAGGTTTCTCAAATATGGTTTTGTGATTATGTTATTTAACTGTTTAATAATAATAATAATAATAATAATAATAATAATTTCAGATATGAAAACTATTTCTATACTTTAAGAAAGGATTATAACATTCATATTATAAAACTTTCAGTTTGTTGGCTTAAAAATGAGTATCTAAAAATCCTTTCTGATTTTTTTAAAATTGAGCCTGATTATAAATGATCACCTTTTTTAAAAAAAAAAAAAACACGTGATAGCATCTAGAGAGAATCAGTTAAGAGATCAACTTTTTATTTCTTGTCATTATTGTATAAGAAATATTTCATGAGCCTTCAAAATATATAAAAAAGCTAGGCCTGGAAGGTGATGGATCTATTTTTCAAGGATAAGGCCAAAGCAACCTGTAAATAAAAGCTGACTAGTTTTGTTTCCATTCTCTATTACAATTTTTTCTCTTCCACAATTAAGGACACAGGCTTATCAAAGGAAATAACAAAGATCCTTGCGGACACTTTAAAGACTAACAAATATCATGGGTGTGATTTTTTTTAAAAGGTGGAAACTAGTAAATAAATGTTCAAAAGTTAGTTTGAATGTATTAAAACCAATAATACAAACAAAACTCACTTCCTTTCATATTAAGATTCTTCTCCATAACATCCATAGCAGAAGATTTACCTATCAAATGAGATTTCTGTCCTAAAGTGAACAGCAAAACGAAAAACCCTGGTTTTATGCCTCTTCTTTGTTTTTGTTTTCCATTTTCTATTTTCTATTTTACCTTCTCTTTTGTTGACTCCTTTAAAACGTTCGATGATTTGGTTTTGCAATATTGCAGCCATGCCAGTTGAAAATGTAGGGAGGGCAATGCATTATTTATTAAGCGCAATTACTGTGCAATTGTGGATTATTGTCGACTTGCAGTATTTATCGCTGTGAAATGAAATAGCGAGAAGGGGAGGGAGGGAGAGAGAGAACCTATGCCTAGTATGTACATGTAGTCACAACATGGTAGTATATCCATGTATTATTTTTAACTAGATTAGCGAAATAAATATTCCTAACTGAACAGTGTTTATGTGATACCTTTGAGGGGTTCAATACATACAGAGGTAGGTAAACTACTGCACCCTAATAAGTTGTTTTCGATAGCTATACTGCGGCGATACTACTCTCCTCTTGCTTGTAGCTACTATAGGTACGTCTAAATCAAATATAGCCATATATGTAATTGAAAAGATAATAGGGGGTAGGTTGGAGAAAAGATAATAGGGGATAGGTTGGAGTTAACGTGGAGAAAGAGGTAGAGATAGATGGACATATATAGATTGTATATATGTGGATAGGGTGGGGTCGGTGGGAGAGAAAGGTCATCTTCTCCGTTATATTCGGAATTGTTATGATTGCTTTGTAACTGTGAACAAAACCGAAACGTTTTAACAAAACATACAAATCTATTCTGTGGAATGCCATATATAAACAGATATGAATCCATATATATACATATCCGTGTGTGTATGGATGCAGTCCACATGCTGTCGGAATCCATAGGAATCCCTCCCCCCGCCCCATGAATTTTGAATGCTTTTGCACCCAGTTTCTATAGCAAACATATTTATTCGGAAGTCCTCATACAGCCGGATCTAATGCATGTTTACTCAGACGTAAGCCCCATTATAACCAATAGAGCTTCCTCCCAGGCCAATGTGCCAAGGATTGCAGCACTGAATTGCATTGGAACTTGACCCTGAGTTAAAAAAGACATCGCCCCGCGTCTCCTGATCTTCTCCCTGAGTCTCCGCATGCGTGACTAAAAGCACAAACGTTATGATCTCGACTTTCACCTATAATACAGAAAGAAACCCGGGTGTAAGCCGATGTTGCTACAAATGTCTCGCATGGATGCTCGTGTGTGTGTGTGTGTGTGTGTGTGTGTGTGTGAGAGAGAGAGAGAGAGAGAGAGAGAGAGAGAGAATGGTGTGTGTAGACCATTTGCTTTCCTTCTTTCTCTCGCTCTCTCACACAGACTCTCTCACACACAAAAACACGCCCAGCCATGATCGCACGGCTTCATTAGGGACACACACATGTGTACATACATCTTCTTCCTGGAGTCAATCCCAAATGCGCATCTTGTTGGCGTCGGGGACCGGTCCTTCGCTCTGATAGGCTAAGCCCGGGCGCTTTTGCAAAGCCTGCGAGTTTGATAAGGCAAAAGGAACGTCCCTCTGATTGTTTTAAATGGCTCCAGGCGCTTTTGTGTTTCCTAAAAGAGCATAAATAATTAAAGTTTGGCAGGGAGGAAAAGCTTTCTTGCAGAACTGTAGTGGCAATAAATGAAATGACTCAGAATCGCTTCTCCAGTCAGTTTTTACGAGAGCTGCCAGACAGTGTCTGTTCACGTTCTCCAGATACTAGGGGCGCCATAACAAAGTTAAGGTCAAGTTAGTGTCTTATCTTGGGTGGCACAAAAATACTGCACCTTCCCTGGTCGGACCAGGCATATTTTGACTCTCTCTCCCTCCGAATGCTCTGCGAGTCGTCCTAATTTTCCACGGACGCTTTTTGGGGATGTCACTTGGAGCAGAAGACCGGCTCCGTCAAGGAGGCAAAGACTGCAGCAGACCTGACAAGACGCCGAACGGTAAAGTCACAGTCACTGGATGATGTTGTGCATTGAGAGAGCTTGTTTGTTTACCTGCGGATAGAATAAGATATCTATATTTTGATAGGACGTGCACATATACTGAAAAGTCCCAAATTCGATTAGCATCTTATTCTGGCTAGGAATGATTGACCAAGCAGAGAACGCAGATTCCTCTCTTTTGCCAGCGGAAACCCCCTATTACGGGTTAGTTTAATAGGCATTTTCAGGATGTGAGTGGTCTTTTGCAAGAACAGTGGAGAGTATCCCCACCCCCACCCCTTTCTTTCCTGTATTAACAAATGGTCGCCGCGTTCTTGAACTTGAAATGGTGGCAACTAGTTGACTTCTACCCAAATACGTAGTTGATTCGAGGGGTTCTGCAAAGGAGAGGTAGTACGAGGACGCTGGTTATTGGCTTTATGTTGATTTATTTCCTGTGGTGTGGTGTGGTGTGGTGTGGTTACTGGGAGGGAGAGGGTGGGGGGCGAGAAGGAGAAAGAATTGTATTGGAATGGTCTGTTTTCTGCAGGATTATTCCGTGCTTGGTCCGGGTAACTCTTGGGGCACCATCCAAACGAATGTCTTGCCTTGGTGCCATTGCGACAGGAGACACAGGGGCCATTTTAGCTGCGCAGTCAACGTTTGGGAGGGAGGGAGGGAGGGAATCCATTCACTGCAGCAAAAGCAACACAACGAAAAAAAGCCAAGAATGAGCATTCAAAAGAAAGGAGGTGACACCGTATTTGGTTCGTTTTATGGGTGGGAGGTAAACGATTCGATCTGATGCCTTTATTCGATATTAGGGTGGTGTGTTGATGGCGCCATACAAGCAAGCAAGTAAGGCAACCATGGTCAAATGGTAGACCCTTTAGGGAGGTCTGGATAGCCTTTGGGCGTATGATTTCCCTCCCCCCTCCTTCCTTTTCGAAACCAGGGAAGAAGGTTCAGATTTGGAATTCTGGTTGGCTAGACTTAGAGGTGAAGGTGTCTTGTGGGCAACAATGCTCTACCTTCTTGTAGGCAGCAATGCTCTGTGCTTCCTTCCTAGAGCTGAGTACAAAATAGGCATGACTGCGATTGGCAACTCAGACGCAAACACCCCCCCCCCAAGTACTGCATACAGTATACTGATTCATTCTCGGTTTATCTGCGACAGCAAACGATGCCTTGCTCTTATATGTTCAGACACTCGATATGATTCATATAATGGAATGAATATAATCTCTCGTTCTCTCTTCCTCTTTGTGTGTGCGCATTGTCCTGGATTTTAAGCTGCAGCCCTGTGCATTTAACCAACAAGAAAGCCTATTGATTTCAATACGACTTTTAGAGCAGTCTAACTATGTGCAGGACTGCAACGGTAACGTTTTAACCCGCAGTCAAATTTCCGAAGAATTTGGTGCGTAGTACGTTACAAGGTTGCTCAGAGAGTGTTTTGTTTTTCTTCTTTCCTCCTGAAGTTCACATATGTGGCCTCGAAACCCAAGTTTTCTTTCCTCTACCCACTCCCCCACTGGACACTGTTAATAAATTAAGGGCAATAATATATCCCATCGTATTATCACTATCCTAGGTAATAAAATTAAATATCTGATCTTAATTTTGTTTGGTTTTATTAACAGTAGCCCTGAAGCGAGGGTGGGGGAGAAAGAAACGTTGATTACCAGCTTGTTGCCTTTAGAAAGATACCATGTTTGGCACCAAGTGTGTTTTCGATTGAGAGGAGAAGCAAAGTCTTGGGGTTAAACTTGACATTGTTGTATGGGGGGGCGGGGGGGAAAAAAGAAAGAACCGGACTTCCAGAGAGGAGAGGTTTGAATGTTATCTGTAGTCAGAAGGAATTTGTCTCTTCTCGCGCGGGGTTGGATATTCTTGATGAGCATCATATTTACTTATTTCTTCTCCCTTATTCCATCCTTGAATGTGTAGTAGAAACAGCAGTGGGGCGAGGTGGGGGAGGCGAGGAAGCCATTTCATCAACTATGAGGCAATGTGTGGTTCTGTGTCTGGAATTTCAAATCATTCTCAAATATATTCTGTCTTTCCCACTCTTTCCCCTTCAAATGACATTGATGGTCGCTACCCAGTGTGTATGTATTGATCAGATTTTCGGCTTTCAGAAGCAAATCGCTGTGCTTTTGGTTTCCTACGCCCCACCCTAAGATGTCTGATATTGTGGTGTCCTACTCTGTCGGTCCAAATGCGCTCATAAAGAATCTCCATTTGGTGAAACCGAGTAGTGATGCATAGACTCTGGGTCTAATCCCCTTTCTATCTCTATCTCTCTCACACACACCAAATTGTACATTGTTTGTAGGCTAGGAAAGCGAAGGAAAAATAAGGCACTCTCTTACACACACCCAGTTTAAAAATCAAGCAGGGAGAATCTCGATATGAGCAAGGAAATGTCTTCCAGTTGCCAGGACATTGAGAAAGGTCCTCGTTTTGCTCCATGAATATTTGCCAACTAGTCATAGTGTGTGTGTGTGTGTGTGTGTGTGTGTGTGTGACACAGAGAGAGTGGAGTGGAGTGGGGGGGGAGCAAGAGCGTAGCTACAAGCCAGGAGGTGTTATTTTTAATCAGGAGGAAGGATGCCTTAATCATGACAAATATTGGAGGAGGTTGCCTTGAGGAACTGGGAGGGGAGAGAGCTCTACTCCCTAAGACCTTCCTGGCCCCCAAGGCTTCCTGACCGCATTTCCGGTGACTGCTTACGTTTTAAACACACACACACACACACACACACACACAATTCCTAGTTGTGACTGAAAAGAGGGTGGTGGTGGCATAAGCTTTGTGCCCCCCCCCCTCTGCCAGCCTTGGACGTTTCTGCGGGGAGGATACTAGGGCGTCGGGAGCAGTGCATGTGGAAGAATCCGCGCAGAGATGGCATCCCCAGGTGACTCGCCTCCCTACCTATAGCTCATCATCTCTCCTGGTTGGGAAAGGGGGGGTTAAAGGGGGAGGGGGGAGGAGTGTGTGTGGGGTGTGTGGGGGGGGGGAAGAGGTGGAAATGGTCTATTTGTCCAAACGTGTGCCTGGTTTGTGTGTGTGTGAATTAGGAGGCTCAAACTGCGAGAGATTTTGGAGAGAACCTTTGGCGAAGGCGATCAAGGCAGGCAGGCAGACGAAGGGGAAGCTGATCTAGATATCAAGACATTTCTCCATCGCCTCTGTCACGTGACATAATTACCACTCGAATCAATCAAGATGAATTGCACGTCAGCACGCGGTGGGATTTTTCCCCCCTTCTCCGGGGCAGCTCCTGCCCAAAGCCTCTCCTCGTGCAGATAGATGGGGATTCTCGGACTCCCATGCGCCCGGCTTGGCTGCTGCTGCTGCTGCCTGCTCGCGATCGCCAGAAGGCAGCAGGAGGAGGTGGAGGAGGAGGAGGAAGGAGGGGAGACATGAGCGACTTTGACGACTGCGGCAGCCACGGGGCCTCCAGCATGTACCTCCCCGGGTGTGCCGCGGCGGCCGCCTATTACGTGTCCCCCTCGGATTTCTCCAGCAAGCCCCCGTTCCTGTCGCCCCAGTCGCCTTCCTGTCAAATGACTTTCCCCTACGCCTCCAATTTGCCTCCCCATGTGCAACCGGTGCGCGAAGTGGCGGCGTTCCGGGACTACGCGGGAGGCGGCGGCGGGGGCGGCAAGTGGCCCTACCGGGGCAGCTACGCGCCCGGTTACTACGAGGAGGTGATGCACGGCCGGGACTTCCTGCAGCCGGCCACCCGCAGGAGCGACGTGCTCTTCAAAAGCGACCCCGCGTGCGGCGCCCACCACGGGGCTGCCGCCGCCGCCGCCGCCGCCGCCGCCGCCGCTGCCAACTTCTACGGCGCGGTGGGCAGGAACGGCATCCTCCCGCAAGGCTTCGACCAGTTTTACGAGACGGCCCACGGCGGCGGCACTCCTTACCCGGAGCAACCGCAGGGCGACAAGGGCGACCTCAAGCCCCCGGGCAGCACTAGCGGCAAAACCTCGCCCCTTCCGAGTCAAGAGAAGAAAGTGACAAGCGAGGGCGGCGCGGATTCCCCTTCGGGGCAGGCCGGGCCAGAGAAGAGCAACAGTGCAGGTAAGAAAGAGGCATTCGCCCCAGGGCGCCGGCGCTGTAGATCTCTCTCTCTGTCTTCCTTTTTAAGGGAGATGTGGATCCAAAAATTGAGAAGGGTGGGGTGGAGAGAGAGAGAGAGGGAGAGAGTGGGAGAGAAGAACAGAGCACAAGGGCCACCACTTTGTCAAGCCCGAGGGTGTTTTTTCCTTTTTTTATGTGCGATTTTATAAGCATCCAAAGGGCTTTTATATATCCTAAAAGGTTTCCTTTGCCGTTGTAAAGCGTGTTTACGATAGGAAACTCATTGAGGTGGGCTTAAAGGTATTCTTGGAGGAGGATATTAATTGTGACGAAATGGTTGATTGGGAGGCTGTGGGGGGGTTGCCATGTGTTGGGGGCAGGCGTTCCAAGCAATTGAAAGAAATTCAAATAATTTCTTTCCTGGTTAAATAGGGCTCCTGTCTGCTTGGGTTTGGGGATCGTCTTTAGAGAGAGGTAGGGTTCTTTCCCAAGCCATTTCACTGCAAAGTGTGTGTGGGGGTCTCATTTGGATAATCTTAGGGGTGCTTTTGGAGCGAACCCTTCAAAACACATTTCTCTTAGTACTGTAAATGGGATGTATCTTTCAAGGAGAATGTGGGACTTCGTTTCTTTTGGTTTTTTAAATTCTTATTTTCTGGTTTCCCTTCCCAAACCACTTTACCAAAGTTATCTCGACTCGAGTGAGGGGGGGGACAGGGGGGAAGCTCCATGGATCTTCTCAGAGCTTTTTGGGAAGGAGTCAGTTTTTCAAATAATAAGGCTGGACTCCGGTACACGTCCCTTATACTTGAAAGTGTCTGAGTGGGACAACTTCTGTCAGTTTCCTTCTTCTTTTCCTTCTTTTCTGAATTTTCAGCACTTCCCCAGAGATCCCGAAAAAAGAGATGCCCTTATACCAAATATCAGATAAGAGAACTGGAACGCGAGTTTTTCTTCAACGTGTACATAAACAAAGAGAAAAGACTCCAGTTGTCTAGAATGCTGAACCTCACGGACCGACAAGTTAAAATATGGTTCCAAAATCGACGGATGAAAGAAAAGAAATTGAACAGGGATCGTCTACAATATTTTACGGGGAACCCCTTGTTTTGAGAGGACAGACGGGGAGGGGGGGCGGAGGAAGGAAAGATCTCCCTTTCTGTCCAACCTGCCAAGTGATTGCCAACAAACATCAAGAGGTTTACGGGACATCCACCCTGCGGACATAGCGAGTTTCTTTTTTCTTTCTTCCCCCCCCCCCCCCCCATGTTCAGCAACTCTGGTTCCTCCCAACCGCCCTTGTCTACAGGAAACCTCGGGGGCTTGGCGGAGCAGAATCGTCCAAAGGGGAAATAGGGTAAATCCAACAGTCCATTCTGTTGTTGTTGTTGCTGTTGTTGTTGTTGCTGCTGCTGCTGCTGCTGCTGTGTGTGTGTGTGTGAGTTTGTTTGTTTGTTTGTTTGTTTGTTTTAAAAAATGAAAACCACCCATGGCGTTGCTCCCCCCTCCCCTTTTTCATGGTTGAGACCAGTGGAACTCAAATGTACACGGTAGTTTCAAAAGAAGCGGATGGATGATCAACCGTGTTTGCTCTCCCTTCTCCTCCTGTTGGTTCTGAGATGGGAGTTATCCTTCTCTCTCGTTTTGTTGAAAAGGTGGTAATGTACATTGGATATATAGCTATATACCGGTATAGATATATCTCTTCTTTCTATTGCCATATAAAAGCATGGGACACTGTCTTGTTCATGTGGATAAATGGTTGCTAGTAAAGTTGAAGTTGTTACCCTCCGTGTGCATTATCTGTAAGGCCATCTCTGAAGAATCGCAGCCTTGTCCATTGCTGGTGCCCAAGTGAAATTGACAATAGCGGAGTGTGGGCCAGCCCTTGGTTTTCCATACCTTTTCAAGAAGAACCCATTATTTCGTGTTTCTTAACTTTTAATAAATCTTAAACCGGGATAAACTCTCCAATGAAGATTTATCCACTTTTTAGGGCAAACTTTAAAAGTACAAGTACGATCCATCCCAAAGTAAGCATGTTTAAGTCCCATTTCAGACTGGGGCCCCGTTAAGCATGAGCTAGACCCATTGTAATCAATTACAATTAAAATACTTTGACTCTATCTGGATCGGATGGTACCCTAAGAAAAGGGCTCACTAAAATATTCTGATTAGAGTTCCAGGGTATAGCCATAGCATAAAATCCCATTCTAGTCCAAAGTTTGAATGAATGGAAAAAGCAAACCAGGTTGTGGACAGTTCCAATAAGAGGAACTTTCACCTCCAAAACTTGAACTTATTTAAGGGTGGGTGAGGGGAATAAGGCTAAAGAGAGCCAATGTTTTAAAAGTCACTTCTTCCTACCCCATATTATATATATACACAGAGACAAACCAATGGAAGAAATCTAATTAGCCACTGAGTTGCCAACTCTGTATTTTTCCAATAAATTTTTTTGTGGAGGTTCTTCTCTCCACTTTATGTTGCGTGACCTGGCTTAGCTGTTTACAAAACCTTGAACTGTCTAGACAACACCATAAAAGCTCAGGGTCTAAACAGCTTAATTGGGTTATATTGTACACCTTCTGCTGGGCGAAAAAGAGATTTCCGCAATGTGCAATAAAGGAGATGAGTGAGAAAAGAATTTGGCTTTAAAAAAAAAAGCGAAGAAAAAAGAAGCAGTCTCATTCTCTTTGCATCCATTAAAGGCCAAAGTGGAGGAATCAAGTGAGGGGGAAACATACAATATAAGCCTTAAACCCTGAGACTGTAGGTAGACATGGACAAAAATTAAAATTTGAAACTCTTAAGGAAGAAAAACATAAGTGTATGCCTTTGAACTTCCAAAATGTCAAGGTCATCACCTTTAACCTTTCTGAATAATTAGGAGCCTTAAAGGTTCCTCTCTTATTTTCAACCACCACCCACTCTCTTTGCTTCTTTCCCCCTTTTCTCACTTCCCCCTTTCCCCTCCCCTCTCTCCTGTCTCACAGCATAACCCCCCCACACACACACACACCAGGCATGCACACACACAAACACACTTCTTACTGCATAGAGATCCACATCAGTGAATCAATCACACAGTCCTTAGAACACACATTTCAGCTTTCATTATGATTGCCTTCCTTTTATAAATACTTACCTATAATGATATTTTCAGAATGTTCCCTCATTCTAACAGGTTATTTATTGTGAAACCTTTTCTAATTTCCCTTTAAACCATTTATTTTATTTTATCTTAAATATTATTCTTCCCACTCACCTCCGAAGGCATAAAATACTATTCTTTTCAAAAGGATCATCCTTCCTAAATCAGTTTGGTAGCTAAATACAAAAATCTGATCAATGACATGTAATGAATGTTTAAAAATATAAAATAAAGGAAAAAGCCATGAATGTAACCCAGCTCCATTAAAATATAGGATAATTTATTCATGGATTTCAATGGGATGTAGATTACACAAAAATGACATTTCTAAGTACTGATGTTGGTCTATGTCTCATAGGCAATTCAAATAATGCAAGCTCTTGTCTTAAGGCATCCGGAAAAACAAACAAATCCCCAACTCTTTACATTAGAAAAAGATCTGGAGCTTCTCCAATGCCTTAAACAATTGTGTAAAAAATAGGAGTGATTTCCCTATCAGATATCTGAAGTACTGATCGATTTCATCAACCAGTACTAAATTTATTCTTCAATCAGGAAAGGACCAGAAGTATTCATACTAAAAAAAATAATAGAATAAATCCAAACTCTCCCACTATAGTTATTGCTTTTTTATTTCTGTTTCTAAATGGTTAAACTTTTTTTTCTTTCAAAGAACAGAATGTCGTATCAGAAATACAAGAAGAAAGCAGACAGAATTTTTTAAAAATTAAATAAATCCGTAAATACTTTACTGCTAAATTCCACAAGAGGGCGCACTCATATTCCAGAACGGGTAATAGTCCTGATGTTCAAGTGTATTTCCCCCCTAATAATCCTGCTACTAATAAAATATCTAATATATAAGCAACTATAAGATTTCAGGGCTTGGAAAATGAGAAAACAGAGCATAAACAAGATTTATTAAACAAGTAACTCATAGCCATGACACGAACAAGACGTTTTTCATTTAAAAAATATTTTGGGTCATAATCTTTTACAATATCATGCAGAGGAATTTTTTTTTTAAAAGTTATTATTTTAAGAAAGTGGTTAGTTTATCTCCTGAATTTTTCAACATAACGAAATTCTCGTTGTTTCTTAAGTGCAATTGCAACATCCAAAGAATACCAAATGCTAACAGACACCTTATTTAGGGCTTTTGCCGAGGAAACGAATGCAGGCGGATAACCCAATTTTAGAAAATGTATTCTCTTAATCAGTGGGAAAAGTGAGCGGCTGAATTCTTGGGGAGTGCTTTTCTCAAAAGATAGCATGATTTACCAGAGAGAAGAGCAGGATTTCTTCCTTCCTTCCTATATCGTCACCTTAACCCGTTATTGAGAATCTGAATTTCATTCTCCTAGAAAGAACAAAGCGATATGATTTTAAAGGACACACACACATACACACACATATTTAAAAGAAAGAGGAATTTCTTTCCAATTGTCCGCTGATCTGGCAAATCTGAGTCCTCTCCAAAGCAGCACTTTTCCGTAGAAAGAAACACCAAAGATCAGAGGTAGATTTTCTGCGCCTTTCCTTTCTACGGAATAGCGACTGATGGTTAGGCAATGTGTAACCCAATAAGTAAACACATTCAAAGTCATCTCTGTTAATTGAGCGAAGGGCACTTTCATTTCCAGGAGATCTCTCTCTCTCTCTCTCTCTCTCTCTCTCTCTCTCTCAGAAGTTCATTGTTACTCCAGTTACCTAGAATAGTCTTTCCGCCTTGAAATAAATACAAGGATACTCCGGAAAGGATTAGAGATATTGGAAGATAAAGGAAATGATCATTTGCCAATTAAAATCCAGAATAAACCGGAAGGCACAATATGAATCTATTTTGAGAAATAATTTGTAGTAAAGGTTTCGTGTTGGTTTGGTTTGGTTTGGTCCCGTCCCCCCCCCCCCCCGCCGCCGCCCCCGTTTAAGTGAAGCACATCTTGTAAGATACCGCATGATGATGGAACTGCAGTGTTAGATTCCCCCCTCCCCAGCCGCTCCCCTCCCATTTATATAAAGGCCTTGTTCAAAGACATGTAACGTTGTGGTTGGTGCGATATACGTACTATATATACTCTGCTCATTAAATTAGTTGAATATTTAAGACGTTTGCTTTGTCCTTTTTGGAACCTTAAGGCACGTGTGATGGTTCTGGGGAGAGTTACCCGATCTGAGTTGTTTATTCATTTATTTATTTATCTCCGCAGTTCTCAGATCATTTTGGTTAGTGAGTTTTTACATGGCTCAGAAAAGACTTGCGTCTGTCTATCGATCAAGAAGTAGTCTATAATCTAGGAGAGATTGTGGTGGCTATTGCTATGTGCCTCAAAAGCTGTTTCTGGATCCATCTTTTAAACTACTGTAACCTAAGGCTACTCCGGCTATCCCAGGGCTATTACATGCTCTCTTTCAAAAGCTTCTGATGAATCGGGAGACTGAAGAATCCGTGCTATAAGGGACATTAACCTGGCTAGACCCGTCCTGTTAAAAGGCTTGTGGTGTCTGAAATTGAACTCGATGGTTCCGTGTACAAAAGACCTCTGATAAACAATAGGCAAAGCGTGAATCCTCAGAGGGGAATTTCGTTTATGACGTACATTTCATTTAGGAAATACATACCCTATCTAGAAATATCTGCATAGAGAAAAATTAAAACAAATCCCTGTGGAATTATGCTTGAGATGTTATCGAGCCATTGTTAATAATTATTATTAAGTTATGCTAAGCATGTTATCAAACATTGGGATAACGTAATGATATGATTATGATAACATCACAATGCTTGATAACCCTGATCTTTTCCCCACTTTTAATCCAAACATTTTGGACATTGAATAAGAATGTGAGAGGCGCAGAAAGCGGAATAACTGAATTGTCATGTTACTGAGGGAAGAAAAGCCACAATATTGTATAGGAATTACAGTCGTGTTCTTAATTAAAAGGAATACCTTCCCCTAAGCCAGCTGTACAGCCCAGTGAAATGAAACCAAGGGAATCTCCTTGCAAGTGCCTCCTAGATTAAATGCTTAAATGAACAGACAAGGCAATATTTACAAAGGCTTCCAGGATGTCTCTCCGTTTCTCAAAACTGCAACTCTTTTGAGCCATATTTTGTTGTGCAACATTGTCAGTTTTGTCCAGTTTTAGTGTTTACACGGTTTAGTGTTTACCACTTCTGGATAGCCTCTTTCCGCTCCCCCCCCCATCTCTATAATAAAGAGGCGAAATTAAAACAAATTTCAGTAAAAATAGTAAAAGTTGGGAGAAATATCTTTAAAACAACCACAACAATAATAGCAGCAGCAACAGCAGCAGCAGCAAGCTGTCCCGTCACTAAGTGTCAGATACATTTGAAGGATTAAAATTAAAGTTTAAGGTAACGACTTTCCTCCCAGGTTTTATTTTCTATTATTTATTAAGACAGAAAAGGGTAGTGTCAACATATATTTTACTACAAATAGTAATCGAGTTATAAATGGAGCTTTGGGGGGGTCCGCCCCTTTTGGAGAAAAAATATGGGACAGTAAAGAGGAAAACCTGTGCAGTAATGTAGATTGTATATCTCATTTATGACACAATATTGATTTATTTATTAATGTTAATTACTACAATTCCATCTTAATATGATTTAAAACTGAAGTGGCATTAAACACCCGAGGTCTGAGTAACCCATTTCCCAAAGAGATGTTTATTCAACCTCTAGACATGTCACACAAATTTTAAATTTCTGTTTTCATCCCCCACCCCACCCTTCTTTTCAAAATGTCTATGCTTGTTCAATTTATTCTTTTTAAAGTTCTGATTGGTTATGATCAATGCTTTCCTTAGGAACTGTAGTACATTGCCTCTATAGTAAAATAATTGGAGATCATAGATTTCTGCGACCTCAAATCTAGGAAAACCTCTTACCTAAAGGGAGTTTTCCGAGTCAGTTCATTAAACAATGGAGAGAGACCCCTGGGATGTAAAGCAGGGAGAGTCTGGCTTATTGTTTTAAGGTTACAACTGGGCGACCCATACAATAAAATGAGATAAAGCTCAGAAGATGTTACTATTGGGATATTTCTAGGACACTCCTTAAAGTGTAAATAAGGATTATGAAAGGCTATTTGATGGGAATAAAATCCCTGATCAGATTTCACGGTTAAGTCTTAAACTGCAGACCAGGAGGAAAAAAAGTAGTATTGGGTTGCTTTAAACTCGGTGGGTTGTCTGGCGTCTTGTTTTGAGGGGAGAGGGAAGCGGGGAGGGGGGGGAGAAGGGGAAATTGCTGGAAAGCACATAAAAAGCTGGCCCCCAAAGAGGGCGCATCATGACCTCCACTTTTGTTTGTTTCCCAGCTCAGACAAAATCTTAGCAATGGCTCTGATAATGATCTTAAATAGGAGGAGGGGGAAAACAAAAATCCTCTCTCTCTCTCTCTCTCTCTCTCTCTCTCTCACTCACTCACTCAGACACACCACGACCACCACCAACCACCACGACCACCACCTTCATGTGGTGTCCCTTATTTATAAGCCCACATCCAGGACCAGGGTGAGGATACACCCACAATTTAAAGGGGGTCAGAAAAATCTGGGGTGTGAATGTGCGTGTATGGTTAGGGGGGATATTACGAAGGTTAAGATTTAAACACTCCAGCAGCAACACAGAAACTAGGGAGGGAGACTGCAGCCGTAAAAGCCACCGGCTCTCTTAACCTGACAATGATGTTGTATTTGAACAGCTGGGATAAGCTTTTAAAAGGTCTGTCTCATTGCCACAGCGAGATTTTTTTTTTAAAGGGGGTGGTGGTGGAATTGTTTTCAACAAAGGGATATGGGAATCATCTTTTTTTTTTTTAAGGGGAACACACACACACACACCAGTGCCAAAGATATGGTATAAGAATGAAATAAAAATAAGGCTAGTGAAGTAGTCCTTTCGCAACAATACTACGGCTAAGAGGGTGCCATTTAAAACATCCTTTAAAGGATGTTTTGGGTTTCCTGGGGTTTTCTTTTAAAGGGGAGTAGGAGAGAAGAAGGTTGAACTAATAGGGGAGACGTCAAAGTTCCACATAAATAGACGAATGTAAAGCGATATTGAGCCACAAGTACATGACGTGTGTGTCTGAAAATTCCTTAATAAAAGTCATTTTAAAATAAAAACAAACCTGACAAAAAGAGGAGGAAAGATGGGGCATCTAATTTTTTTTTATTAAGAAAGCATCAGTCACTACTTTAACACTCACGTGTTCTTCTTTTGTGTTTTAACAAAAGTTAGTGATACGGAGGTAAACATAAGGAGAGAGCGAAAGAGAAAACACTAAACTGAGGAAATATATCTTAAAAGATATGTCCGAATTTCCACATAGGCAGTAATACTGTTGATGTCTATGTTCATTAATTTGGGATGGTTGTATTCAGGTTTTCATCACTCTTTTTAATATATAAAGTAGGGTCATGAACAACTGTAGCATCTGTTGTGTATGCATGTGTGTGTATTTTTTTTTAAAAAAGCTCAACAATGTCATATAAGAAAACTTTACCTTTTTTCTGCTTCCATTTTCGTGCACAAATAAATTTGCTTCATATGTAAAGAAAGAGAAAGGGCTGTGGAAAATTTGGGAGGGGGGATCTAAAGAAACTATAAAGTTAAACTTATGACAAAGTCTAGGTTTTAATATTTGACAATTTGTATTAAAACAAAAATTGACCTTCTTGGTTAGTAGCGAAGAGGAAAAATCAATAGGATAATTTTCAATAATTCATAACGCGAACACCATTATGCTAAATCTTAACTATTAATCTTATCCTTTACAAAGTCTCGATTGATTTGTTAATAAAATATCTTCCCGTGTGTGGCAACAGAGGGTATAACTCTTGAAAAAGCTTCAGAAGCAAGAAAATTACCAAGTGGCCCAAGAATGTAGATGAGAATTTTATTGATCGCCCTGATTCTTCTTAATCTGTATTAATAAATTCCACAACCTTTTGTACCTTGCACTTGTCAGGAACCAATGCTTTTACAAAATCCATAAAAGGAAAACATAATCCTCCCCCTTTGTATCCTCCCCAAATTATGACACTTTCGGAGATCACCTATACTTCAGGCACAATCAGCTGTGTGTGTCCCAAAAACTTTTTGGGGGCTATTATTGGATGCTGTTTCTTTAAAATTAGTTTGATTATGATGCGAAAGGAGAAAGTGGGGAAAGAGAAGGATGCATTTTCCGGCGCTGAGCTTTAGGGAGTGTTATTCTGAGGACACAATTGCTGCCAGTTAATGAAAATGGAGAGTATGTTGGGCGATCATGCGGTTTGTGTGGGAAATATATTATTATTGTTGTTGTTGTTGTTATTATTATTATTATTATTTACAGGCAGGGGAAATGGCAAGAACGCCCCATTTTGCATTGTATGGTTGCATGCTTCTGTGTGTCCCCCCCCCCCTCCTTCTGTTTAGCCTAGCAAGGTTTTCGCTGAAGTACCTGTCTTATATTTTTGGAGCAAAAGAGCAGGAGCGGCTTTCAAGATCAGGCTGAATTCGGACATAAACTCGCTTACGGTGTTTCTTTTATTTTCTGTTTTAAGAGGGAGAGAGAGAGAGAGAGGATCAGATCAATTCAATGCATTTCCTTGTTTTAAATCAGCGCAGTGCGCCAGGGCTGGCTTTTGCACACACCAAAAAAAAAAAAAAAAAAAAAAAAGGTTGTTACTACGCTGCTGCTGCTGCTCCTGCTGGAGGAGCGCGCGCAGTTTCTTTTGGAAGTCCTAGGTGTCGCTGTTGACCACCTTTGCGCCGCAGCCCGGAGTGTGCCGGGGAGCACGTGACCGGCGGGGAGGTAGCGGCTCAAGGCCATTTTCAAATCTCATTGGCTCAGCTGTCATGTGGTTGTGCAGAGGCATCCACAATTACACAGGGAATGTTTTCGTAGAGATGTCAGCCTACAAAGGACACAATCTCTCTTCTTCAAATTCTTCCCCAAAATGTCCTTTCCCAACAGCTCTCCTGCCGCTAATACTTTTTTAGTCGATTCCTTGATCAGTGCCTGCAGGAGCGATAGCTTTTATTCCAACAGCGCCAGCATGTACATGCCACCCAGCACAGAGATTGGGACTTATGGGATGCAAACGTGTGGACTGCTACCGTCTCTGGCAAAAAGAGAAGTGAACCATCAAAGTATGGGTATGAATGTTCATCCTTATATACCTCAAGTAGACAATTGGACAGATGCAAACAGGTCGTGCCGAATAGAGCAACCTGTTAGCCAGCAGGTCCCCACTTGCTCCTTTACTACAAATATTAAGGAAGAAACCAATTGCTGCATGTATTCTGATAAGAGGTCCAAGCTGGTGTCTTCTTCCGACGTTCCTTCCTACCAGAGGCTGGTCTCTGACTCGTGTCCCATTGAAAACCCCGAGGTCCCCGTCCCAGGCTATTTCAGACTGAGCCAGACCTACGCCACGGGGAAAGCCCAAGAGTACAATAATAGCCCCGAGACGAGTTCCACAGTCATGTTGCAGTTAAACCCTCGCGGCGCTTCCAAACCGCAGATCGCTTCCCAACTTCCGATGGAGAAGAAAATGAATGAAAACCCCAACAGCAGCAGCAGCACCAACACCAACACCAGCAGCACCAGCAGCAACAACAGCCACCAACACCACCACCAACACCACCAACACCACCCAGACAACTCCGCCAAAGTCTCTCAAGTGGAAAGTCCTGAAGCCAAGTCCACGCTGCAAGACGACAGGAGCTGCCTGGCTGAAGCGTCTGTGTCCAGCCCAGAAACCCAAGAGAAAGAAAGCAAAGGTCGGTATCATTACGAAGTTGGGAGATCCTAACGTGGTGGCAGGCTAACTTGGGCACTCTAGTCTCGTAAACCACAGGAGCTCGTGCTTAAGCGCAGCCATAACTGCTCAGCAGAAAGGGCTCCCTCTCCCCTCCTGTCTCTCTCTCTTCCCTCCCCCCGTTTGGCGCTGCAGGTGCTAGGATCTTTCCAGGGATAGAGCTGGAGGTCTAGGATCTTGCCCACCATGCTTACTGTATTCATCTTTTTCATACCCTTGGAGGGTTCCGAAGCTTGATGCATAAAATGGGTGCTTTCGTTTCCCCTTGCCAGGCTGCTGAATGACCTGCCCAGTAGTCCCTTCCAAAGGGCTTTTTTTCTTCTTCCCCCAATTAGAGGTTGTTAAATTACAGCTAGTTCCACTTCCCTTCGCTCAGATTGGGATCAAATGGTTCCTCTGGCTCCTCTCCGTGTCCAAATCTATCGATTACTAAACATGATGATCAAAATAAGTCTGTTTTATTTTTATTTTGCAAAGGGAGGTGCCGCAGAGCCATATAAAGTTTGAAGGAGATGGACAATAAGAAACGGGCCTCTCTTTGATAGATCAAGGAATCTAAAATGGGGAATTTGGTACCTTGGGCAACCTAGTTTAGGTCTCCAAAGGTTTACTACGATGTGGAGGTTTCTATGAAGTAACTGCAGGGTGTGTGTGAATATTCATTTCATTGTCCTTTAAAAGGAATGGAGCGCAGAGGGGCGTTATTTGGAGAGGGGCTAAGATGCTGGAATAGCCAAAAATCAAACAAACAAGACTGGAAACCTGCCTTTAGTAGAAATTAAGTGTGTATCCTCTGGTGTAAATTTGACCTTAATTGTACACAAACTAAGTGTAGAACAATTGCAGGCAATCATTATTAAGCCTAGGTCAAAATTTGCCTCTGATGGGTAAAAATCCTAAAAGGGGAACGAAAAATGTTGTTGCTGTGAGGTATTCATCCCCCCCCCTTCAAATCTTGGTGTTAAGTTGAGGGTAAAAGGGCCATCTTTGTTTTCTTGGCTGTTTAATGGCATGAGTGATATAGATGCATGAGGATAATAGTGTTTTTAAGTGTGGCATTTTCTGAGCAAGTGGCTTATAAGGTTCATACAATTCACGTCCATTAAAATGTGACCACTGGAAAGATGGCAGGATTTTTTTAAAAAAAATGTCCCAGATGTCAGTTGAAATCTGCATATTAATGCAGAGAATGTGTGGAGATAATGTATTGAAATACTACAGAAATAATCCAGGGAATGATATGCGGTGCTGCTTGGCATTGTTTAATTCGAATTTGGAAACCATTTAAAAAACAACAAACCCATCCCATTTCAGTGTGCACACCTCTCTTTAGCAATGTTTAATACCCACAAGCCACCATATCTGCCAGACACAATGGAGGTGGGTTCATGGCCAAGGGTACACTATAAGCAACTGAGGTGTTTTTTCTTTCTTTTATTTTGTTTTTGTCTTCCTTCCTTCCTTCTTTTCTTTCTTCTCCTTTGATTTTGCTAGAGGAAATCAAGTCTGATACTCCAACCAGCAATTGGTTAACTGCAAAGAGTGGCAGAAAGAAGAGGTGTCCATATACTAAACATCAAACACTGGAATTAGAGAAAGAGTTCTTATTCAATATGTATCTCACTCGAGAGCGCCGCCTAGAGATCAGTAAGAGCGTAAACCTCACTGACAGGCAGGTCAAGATCTGGTTTCAAAACCGCAGAATGAAGCTCAAGAAGATGAGCAGGGAGAACCGAATCCGAGAACTGACCGCTAACCTGACCTTCTCTTAAACCGCTTAAGCTGCGGGTTGGCCGCAATAACTGAGATATAGGCTCAGTTACTACCAGTTGCTATATATGTAGGAAAGACTTTGGGGGTTGGGTGGTGGGGGGGGGGAGAGGGAAAATAAAGTACACCCCTTCATTTTCCTTTTTTTTTTTAAATTTCTGATAGAATGTGACATTTTGTCATTCTTTTTAGTGCTGCAAGTGTCTATGTATGTTCCTATGACGAGTATATATACATATATATATATATATATTAAAAAAAAGTCTAGCACGTGTAATTTATTATTATTATTTTCTCATCGTAATGCAGGGTAAACTCTCATTGAATATGATCATTTGGTCTTAACTTATTGGAGCTGTCGAACATCCAGACAATGTGACTTTTTCATGTTTTTAACTAACCACGTGGTATTTATGTGCGGGCTATTACACGGGCCATAACATTTTAAATATATAAAATACTTTAAAGAATTAAAAGAAGAAGGGGGGGGTAAAGAAACTTTTTTTCTGGGTGGAGAGGTATTTCTTTCTTTTCTTTTTTAAAGAACTAATCATAATAATAAAAATAAAAAGCACATTTTACGATGTAACTATCCACTCTCCCGTGTGCGTCAGCCTTGTCCTTCGTGCAATGGAATCTTTCATCCTTAACTGTAGACATTTTTTCCCCTTGTGGTGCATACGTGGAATCGTAGTGGTATAACAAGCAATATGTCTTCTTCTTTGTGCATGTCCTATTCGCATGTATAATGCAATAAACTCTGTAAAGTCACGAGGTTCCTTTGGTCTTTCAAGAACAAAACGAAACCCAAAACGCCACGGCAGAGTACCGTTGGGCAAGTCTTGTCTTTTCCTTATGCTCAAGGGTCTTTCTTTCCCCACTGGGGTGAGAGCATGTGGGATCCAAAGGGAAAGGGGGCGAAGCCTGAGTGAGTAAGTTCAGTTACTTTAAAAAACAAAAACACAAGCAAAAAGCAAAGAATTGTTCACTGTAAGGTCGTGAGGAAAGGGTAAAATATTGTGCCTGAGTGTCGTTGGAGTCTGACGAGCTCGGGCTAAAACGCTAGAAAATGTTATGACCTAAACGGGGGACCCTCATCCCATCCACTCATAAATGGTAAGTCAAGTCGACTCGTCTCTGGCGGGGGGGGGGGGGACAAAACCAAAACCACAGTAAGTCCAACTCTAGAGCCAAAACTGTCAGCATAAACAGGCTCTTTCGTATCTATAAAAATTGCTTGTTGCAAACCGAAGCATGCGAACAATTTTTTTTTTAATCGCCTTATTTTCTTTGAATACATTCAGCCAAGTCCACGCGTGCGCGCGCGCGCGCACACACACACACACACACACACACACACTATATATATATATATATATATATGATATAGATAGATAGATGTTTTTAATTAAAAAAAAAATTAAATCCCGCATTGGTTCTTAAGAGTCTCCTAAAAATAAAAGAAGCCATTTTGTCATGTATCTCTGGCCAGGGCCTTCTCTCTTTTCAGCTCGAAAAGCTCCCCCGTTGCACTAGACAGTCAAAAACCCAAGCCTATCAGTCCCCCTACAAGTCTGGGATGTTGTTTTTGGTTGTTGTTCCCTTTCTTAGTAGCACACATCAAGGTAATGAATTTCACGACTCTTAAGCCTCCCCCGCCCCCGGATATAGCTGCGAAATATTAGCAACAGCCACTTCATCTTCCAAGAGGAGTCGGGAATATGTGGGGGGGGGGGCGGAGGAAGGGAAGAAGAGAGCGGGGGGGGGAATCCGAAGCAGAAACTGCTTTAAAGGGGGAGTTTGCAAATGAACATGACTCCCAGATGAAGTCCAAATGCTTGGAAATTGCTTTCACCTTCAAAAAGGACTGGAAAGCGATGGGAAGCGGACTCCTAACTAACAACAAACGCCCCTTCTTGGCTGCTAAATCAGGAAATTGCTTGTAACCTGCTGAAAATATTTGCTCGCCTAATGACACCCAGGCAGTTCATAAAGGAACCAGTGACATCACATCCCCCCCCCCCCCCAGGAAGGTTCTTTTTTTAGATGAATGCTTGTAGGGATACTTATCAATAGTTAGTAAACTGTGTGTGTACCTCTATTCAGGATGTGTATATAGAAGACGCCTAGATTACATATTACATGTCTCAGTGTCTCTCTCTGTGTGTAATCTGTTTATCTATGCCAACACCACATCATTGGGCATTGTGAGATGGGTAGAAGACAAATGGGTCCGTGTGCATAGGATGGCTGCTTTTTTCTTTTTCTTTTTCTTTTTTGGTAGTATCAATCGGTTCAGTATAAAGGGGCCTCTTCACCACTATGCAAACTTCTCATGTTTTTTTTTTTATTTAAAAGAAGGCTTCGCGATGACCACCCAAAGATGTTGCCACGAGGATATGGCATTGTAAGGCTCTGGTTTTAACCCATTTCACTTTGGAAGTGAATTCTGCTGGAATCTAGGAGTAATGGCTTCCACATTGTTATACTGCTTAAGATTGTGTGTGTGTGTGTGTGCGCACGCGCGTGTGTGTGTGCGTGTGCGTGTGTGTGTGAATATTGTGTGGGTGGATGTGTGTACTGTGTGTGTGTGTGTGTGTGTGTGTGTATGCACACACACATGAACATGTAAGGAAATGGGTGTGAGTTTCTTTGGACATAAAGACCGTGGTGTGTGTGTTACAGTAAATAAAATCTTAACAGTCCAATGTGAAAGAGATGGTTTCCAGCAAATCTGCGAAAGGGGCGTTAAGAGAGCAATCAATCATTAAATAACTAGGAATTTCAGCCCTTCTCTGGCAAAGCTGTGCGTAGGAAGTCATGTCTAGTTTCTTCGCCCTGTTTTTGGTTGTGTGTGTGTGTGTGTGTGTGTGTGTGTGTTTGTTTAAAAAATGTTATTATTTCAAGCAGAGATCTGGATTTGAACTAACCCTGTGTACGTACATTCGCTCCACATTCAAGCGCACCCATTCCTAAGCCTGCCTGAAGACCATCAGTAGAAGAAGAACAATAAATGGGTCAATTAGCTTTCAGTAACGGCGGGATGCTTCAGGTCCAAAACGCAAGCCGGAAACTTGGCCTTTGCAAGTAGATAATAAAGGTGGTAAAACCAGATTGAATCCCCTTGACTTATTTGGGGGGTGGGGTGGGAAGGAGCAGGGGGGGGTAGAGGGGAGTGTTTGTGCTTACTAAGGGATTGGAAACATCCAGGAAGTAAGAACAGAAAAAGAAATGGGGGGGGAGGGATAAAATGCCCATGCATTACTGCAGGAGTGTCTGTCCTGTTGGTTACAGATTGTTTTCAACGGAGTCTTGATTTAAACTAGTGTTTTCCAAGAGGCTGCACTGAAGCAGCCCAGAGCTCGTTCATTCATTCCTTTTATTTTCCCACCCCGCAAACACACACACACACACACACACACACACACACACACACACACACACCTCTGAAGTGCCCGATGCTCTACCTCCAGGTTTGAATCCAAAAGTTTCAGACCCTCTGCTAGTAAGGACTGGTGCACAGCTTCACCTCAGTCGTGGAGGCGAAAAAGCGGCGGGGGTGGGTGGGTGGAGAAGGGCTTCGTCTCGTGTGCCATCAGTCCATTTTATTAGAAGGACACATTAATCTATAATCAAATGCACCTCATAAAATTTTTATTGAAAGGCATAAAATCATTGCAGAGGTCTTCCACCTGTTTTAAAACAACGCAATGGGCAGCTCTCTCCTTTTCCTCTCTCTCTCTCTCTCTTATTTTTCAATCATTCTTATTCTGCCCTTTTCTTTTTCTTTTTCAAGGAAACGACACCCAGGCTTGCTCTTGAAAGATGGCAGTCTCCGGATTGTGTGCTTTTACTGTAAGGTTTCCCTGTTTTATGAGGAGTCGTTACACACTCCCAGCTTTTGGCAGTGTTTGTTTTCACAGGCAAGGATCTCTCATTGGGCGGTGGTGGCGAGTGTGTGTGTGTGTGTGTGTGTGTGTGTGTGTGTCCCTTTCGCTCCTTCTCTTTTTCTTTCAATGGGTGTTTCTCCGCTGTTTTCAATGGCAAGGACCAGCAGAGTTTATTCCCTGCTTGTGGCTGGTTGCAGAAATGAATGGCAGAAATCACTCAAAGAAGGTGAAGAAATAGTCCTCCAACTTGCTGCTGCTGCTGCTGCTCGTGGGCCACGCCCGCGTGGAGTCTTGCTAAGGCAGAAGGGGGGAAGGATTCCCCCTCCCGCTCGCAACCCCGCCTCTCAATATATGCAATTATTTTTATTTTTAACTGAGATGGGGAGGGTTTGTTGTCCTTGTTTGTTGATGAGGGCTTTTTAAAAAAAAAAATATCACAGCAGCAGCAGCCCCCCCACACACACACAACCTCACAGTTTAGCGGATTGATTTACTCAGAGTATTGGTAAATATGATCACGTGGGCGGAGGGACCAATGGTTGAAGCTGGCAGTCTGCAAAAATACTACGATTGTTCTCCGGGCAAGGCGCTCATCTACAGTTAAACAGAGTAACCTTTTTTGCCTTCCCCCCCATATGCCCTGCTACGGAGGAAGCCTCCAAAAAATGTCGTCGAGCGGCACCCTCAGTAACTACTATGTCGATTCTCTCATAGGCCACGACAGCGAGGAAGTTTACGGCGGCGGCGGGGCTGGCCGGTTCCTGCAGGGGGGTCACCATCCGTCCCCCAGGCCACCTTCAGGTGTGGTGGCCGAGGGCTCGGATTTCTCCTCCTGCAGCTTCGCGCCCAAGTCCGCCGTCTTCTCCGCCTCGTGGTCCGCCGTCCATCCTCAGCCGTCGGCGGCGCCCATGCCCGCCCTCTACCACCCGTACATGCCCCAGCCCCACTTAGGGGGGCCGGGGGAGAGCGGCAGCGGCAGATACGTGCGCTCCTGGATCGAGCCCTTCGCCTCCTTCCCCAGCAGCCCCGGCAGCGGAGGCACCAACGGCGCCAACCTCGCCGCCGCCGCCGCGGCCACCCTCGCTCCCACCGGCTCCGGCTGCTCCGGCGGACGCCACTACGGGATCATCAAGCCCGAGACCGGAGCCGCCGCCGCCTCCGCCTCGGCTTCCACGGCCCCTTCCTCCTCTTCCGCGGCCGCCGCCGCCGCCGCCGCCACCTCCTCCTCCTCCTCCTCCTCCTCCGCGTCTCCTTCCACAAGAACTGAGTGCGCCTCGTCCCGGGAGCCTCCCGGGATCGCTGGGCCCGAGTACATGTGCAATTCCTTTCTGGCAGAACCCCGTGAGAAGGCTGCGGCGGCGGCGAACAACCGGGCTCACTCCATTCCCAGCGCCGCCGCCGCCGCCACCACCACCACCAGCCAGCAGCAGCACCAACGCGGCCAAGCCAGCCTCTGGTTGCAGCCACAATCCCAGCCCGAGCAGCGATCTGAAGGAGGAGAAGCAGCAGCAGCAGCAGCAACTTGACCCAAGTAAGTTTTTTTTTAAAGAGAGAGAGAGAGAGAGAGAGAAAGAAAAGAAATTGCAGCTCGCTTTGATTTATTGCCCAAACCTGTAAGGCTCCAATGTGCAAAACTGATAGTTTTACTAACCTATAAAAACGTCTAGACGCCTACCCGAGCTCAAGCAGCAACAAGCACCCATAAAAAAAGGGCTCCCCATAACCACCTACCACCATCAAGAAGACATCATTTGTACAGTAAACAGACTGGGCCATTCAAGCTTTTATGATAATTCCGCCTCGATCGTGAAAAGAGCAGGCATCCTTCGTTAAATTAATTTAACGACCTTTCTCCTCCCTCTCCTGTGCCCCCCTTCGACGTCTGCCCCTCTTCCCCCTCCACACCCTAACCTTCCCCCTTCTTTTCTCCCCTCTCTTATGTTTTTCCCCCTTTTCCAGATAACCCTGCTGCAAACTGGATTCATGCTCGTTCCACGAGGAAAAAGCGTTGCCCTTACACAAAATTCCAAACTCTGGAACTGGAAAAGGAATTCCTCTTTAATATGTACCTCACCCGAGATCGCCGTTACGAAGTGGCTAGGATTTTAAACCTTACAGAGAGACAAGTCAAAATATGGTTTCAGAACCGAAGAATGAAAATGAAAAAGATGAACAAGGAGAAAGGCAATAAAGGGGACTAGCGCCTTAGTGTGTGTGTGTGTGTGTGTGTGTGTGTTTATGGAAATGCACTGGGATTTCTATTAAAACACTCATACATACACACAGAATTAAAGATATTAATTATTGTTAATATTGTTAATATTATTATTATTTTCCCAGGTGCATTGACCCAGAACTTTCAAATGATCTGGTGGGGTTTTGTTGTTTTAGATACCAGTGAATGTGGTCTGTTGTCAGGTATTTTGGAGAGGAAAGTATTTTGAGGAAGTCCTTCTCTGGCTGGAGAATGTGTTGCTTCTTTCCCCATATCTCCTATTTGGTTTTAAGATATTGTGAGTGCACGTTAGTTTTGGGAACTTTATCTAAATATTAAATGTTTGACATGCTTCTTCCAAGTGACCTAGTCTGGGGGGGGGGGGAGAGAGAAAGAGAGAGAGGGTAGGAGAGAATTTTCCAGAGTAAAGACAGAAAGATTCGCTTTTCCGGAATAAAGGCAAAGGCAATGAACAGGATGATAATATTGAATGATAAGGAGGACTACTTTAATGGCAAAGGCACGCAGATCCTGGACATCCCAAAAGAAAAACCAGCCGCTGTCCTGTACGTTGAAATGCCAGATCGAGGCCAACGGGAGAGGATTTCTTGATCTGGGTTTCCTTCTTCAGTGTCCTGTATCAAGAGTGGTACTTGAAGCAGTATTAACTTTCATAGGCCCAACATTCTTCTGCTTAACAGTTCTAGCATCAGTCCATATTGTCTTTCACTTGTGACGCTACCTAAGGACTTTTTTTCTTTTTTCTTTTGTAATTGTCATAGGTTATATAATAAAGAGTGGCCTGCTCATATGGAAGTCCCTACCTTTGGAAGGAGAGGGGAAAGGGGTGGGTGGGAATGAGTCTGTGCTGTGTGCATGCTTCTTTGATTTCTCTTTGCAAGGCGGAAAAGTGGAAATAAACAGACCCGTGGACATTTATCTTCTAAACCATCCTAAAATGCACTGTTTCTAATACAGTCTTCTCTAGAAAACACCACACAACTCCCAGGAAGTCCATATAGAGGCAGGGCAAGAGCTCTCCAACCCCAGTGGCTTATCTTTCTTCCACTCCTAATTGAGCACCTAGAGTATTACACAAATCGGATCCAACCCTGGCATCTCAGCAGATCTTCTAAGTGTATCGCAGGTGTACTGCAAGCACAAGCAAGTAGATTCCCCGCTTACCCACCCTCATGATATCTTTCATATTTGAACCTGACCTGTTTGCACGTCTTTAGCAGGGGAGCAAAAGAACTACCTAAGGCAACACGTTAAATGTGGAGATGCAGAGTACAAGTAATTACTCAGAGAGTCTAGTCTGAGATGATAGCCTACGACCTTCTCTTCTGAGAAGGACATTGTGCGCTTCGACAGCAATTGTGCATTGTGGGTACGCCTAGTTTACAGCTCTTGGAGGTACAAGGTTTGTTACCTTTCTAAATAAAAATAAAAATTAAGCATCCTAATAATAATCTATAATAATATAGAAATAGAATATATTATAAATAATAATTTAGTAATCTCATCTCAGTAATATGTAAGACAAACTGAGCTATCCACAAAGAGGATTGAAGTTGACTTATCATTATTACATCTGTCTCCATGTTGCCCATTCAAACTCATGGACTTTTTGCAAACTTGAAAATGAAAATACGTTTGGAATAGATAGGTGCCAATTTGGCATGATCAGCCCTGCGCCAGTGTTCGTGAGTAGTTATTTAACAATATCCCCCCATCAAACATTAATAGAAATGGCTTTATCTGAATGCATATGTGTGTGCGCGCACGCACGCGTATCACATACACACATATACAAATATATCTAAGCAAAGTGCTTTATCAGAACATCTTCTAAGTCCCATTGGCTGATTCTGAAGTTTACCGATTTCAGTGGGAGAAATTTAAGCACATGCTGAACTATTCAGTTGAAATGAATGGGACTTCGAAGTGGTAAAGTTTGACTGGGTCGTGTATTGTGTAGACACACGCACGCAGGCACACACTGCACAAGGTAGTTTATACATATTAGGGGGGAGGAACAGGATTCTGGAATCTTTTAAAGAAGGAGAAGAGGATCGTTGTTTTGGTGTGAGAAACCATTTGAATTAAGAATCTAGAAATAAACGTGGCCTCCTAAGCAACTCAAAAGCAGATTTAAGGCGACGGAGGCAGTCGCAGAGACGTGGGGTTTGTTGGGTCTGTAGATGTTTGTTGGGTCACTTCCCCCTTCCCTCTCCCCCCCCCCCCGCCGAAAGATGCATAGTGATAAAGGCCTAGGAAAAGGTGCTGCTTTTCGTCCCCATTCATTGTCAACCCTATTATAATTCGTTTTTAAAACAGGAAGAGCCGAGGTATAATAAAGCCATTGAGAAGGCTAGACGTCTGGACCTAATGAGTTTACGATATGCGCTGGCGCTTTTTTCTTTGAGACCATCTTATTTTGATGTTTGTGTTTGTTAGGATAAAACACCAATGCAGACAAAACCAGGCCTTAAAATCCTGGACTATAAACGTCAACACGTCACCCGAGGAGGGAAGACAACAGTTTTTAGACAGCCAAGTCTGAGAGGGGAGATGATGGAAATGAATACGACTGGGTTTGCCGGTGGACGTGGAGCAGGCGGCATATTTTTGTAAAACCCAGGGATCCAGTTGGAAGGGAGGTGGTGAACAGAACTTCTGGGGCAGGATCACTGGCAGGGTTGGGTTGCAGACCTTGAAAAGGGAGCACCTTAGTGCAGGAGGGCCTTTGATTCCAGTTCCATTGACTGGGACAGAACAGAATATAAACTTGCCATGGTCTGACCCAAGTCCATGTTTATTGATTTCAAAATGGCACCGCAGCCGAGCTACCTTGCTTGATCTCCTTGGAAAAATATGAACCAGCACTCCCTTTCAATCAGTTGATTAATATTTGTTAAGAGTTCATTTCTTTTTTGTTTGTTGTTTGTTTGTTTGGTTAAGTCTCTCAATAAAACAGAAACATTTGATATTAAAAATCCAAGTGTAAGCGTGGTAAACGAAATTGACCAGCTCTCCAACGATGGCTATGTGAGAAATAATGAAATAGACAAGTTCAAGGCAGAATGGTTATGAACTAGAAAACAAAACAACCCCCCCCCCAAAAAAAAGCCTAGATGTGGAAAGGTTTGATTTCATACAATCTCCATCAAAACAGCAACAGGACTTCATTGTTCATTTTAATATATTATTTCAACTTCACTAGACTGAAAGAAGACATCTATTTGGTGAAGTAAAATCACCTAAGAATTGAATAAGCCCATCCTCTTGCTAACAAAAGGCAACATTGTACATTGATTGGAATTATTTCCCCACTCAAGATGTAGGACTGTGCATATATACAATACCCCCTTCTTATTTGTGAATATGAAGATTCTTCACTGAAGAATATTGATAATTCTTTGTAATAATTGCATGCTCCTTGGATTTTTATTTTGCATGACCTTAGTAGTCTTAAGCCAACGGTAAACATACTTGTGTGTGTGTGTGTGGGGGGGGGAATCTATAATTCATGGAAATTAAAAGCCAATACATTTCTTTCACATTCATTGTAAAAAAAGCATAAACATGTGGCATTAAATTGGATTGCGACCAAGCTTTCATTTCGCCACTAGAGGGCGGTGTTGCTCCATTCTCTGATAATTTTCTGTATCTGACCAGGATTCTGTGTTTATTAAAATATGTATAGGCTGTGGTGGTTGCTTTTTTTTAAGAAAAGAAATATCATGGATTTGGTGTTTGTAGCCAAAAATAAATGAATATGATCGTTCTTTACGATGATCTAACTAATTACACTGGGGGAATTGTACGCAGTCAGCACCTCTAAAAGTACTTACCATGTCACTGAACTTAATAATTACATAGCTGTGTAAAAGAAAAATATGTGTCTTCTGGCGAGTTCTGGTTATTCTGTTATATTTAAAATTCCAACAGGAAGTTGTTGAGAAACACCCTGTGTGTGTGTGTGTGTGTGTGTGTGTGTACATATATATCACACAGGTTTTATATAAAAGGAAGGATTTATGTCGATTGAACATCTGATGGCAACAGAGCTGGAAACAGCTTGTTTTTGGATTGTTGTTGTTACCACCAGAAAACACTCTACCTTGGTTTTCAACTTGTCTAGCATATTTTTCGTCTGTTCCTGTGATCAGTTTTCAAATTCGGAAAATATAAACTCCAATTAGATTTCGGATTAACCCAACCAAAGGTAAGAAAAGACTCAAGGCAAAGGCCTCTCTGTCAATGTGAAAACTGCATTTGGAGGCTCTCTCTTTTTTCGAAACGGGGTTCAAGAGAGATAAAAAGATCCTCTTTTGCATTGCCATTAACCTTGTATTTGACTGACACCTCACCTCCAACTTCTGTGTCCTCCATGAAATTCGGAGTAAAAGCGAACACACAATTATACACCTAAATAAAACACATTTATCTCGGAAGGCTGCTACTAACCATGGTTAATAAACAGAAACGGGCGTGCTTTAATAGCTAGGTTTAATGTATTTCCGGTGCAATCCTATACGTGTACTCAGCTGTAGTAAATCCCATTTGCAACTGGGCTTTCTCTCAGGTAAATGGGGCTAGGTTTGCAGCCTTAGTCAACCCAGAAAAACACATTCTCTGAAGATGGTGGAGCCTCTTATATTCCAGGAGACCATCCTAAGAAGACGCCGTGTTGGGTCTTCGGTTCTGTTTCTCGGTTTGTCCGGATTTTAGAGTCTAGTCCGAGACGTCCCAGTTGTTCTTGTTCTTCCCCTTCAGCAGCCTGTCAACAGCGGGGAACAATTTATAAAGCTGTTACGTCTACAAGATTTAAAAGCAAACCCAAATTCAGTCTGTGTCTGGAGCGTGCCAATTTTACTGCATAGTTCGAACAACCTAAGTTGCATGGTTTGGTGTTCAATCAAACTGTGTTACAACAACAACAACAACAGGCATCAGCACCGCAGCAGCCACACTTTCGCGATGGTTTTAAAAGGCTGAAGTGAGGGGGCGGGGAAATTGGCCAAATCCCTAATCTGCGCCCCCCTCCCCATTACATTTCAGTATCTTCCTTCCCGGGGAAAGATTTTCCAATGATTGTGGCATGTTCCCTTTGCACGCCCGACTCTTTCCTTAGTAATTCGAATCCTCCTTAAAGGAAACCACAGAATAAAATTTTATGCCACGAGAAATTCAGTTGGATTTCTGTGGGAATCCACAAACAATCTGTGGGAAGGGGCAGTGTTTTATCTATATCTATATCTATCTCCAACCGTAGTGTGGGAGGAATTGATGGGGGATGGAGAGAGAGAGTGAGAAAGAGAGAGAGAGATGTTAGGTTCTGTTGTGTAGCCACAAATATTTTATGTGACTCACACCAGACTGCCTAGCACCCTTTTCTATTTGGCTTTGTGTAATAATTTACCCATATCTTTCTTTTTCCTTCTTTTTTCCTTTTTTTTGTAGCAGAGTCAGATAGGACTGGAATTTGTTTTATGTAATCTGCAGATTAGATTCCCACCACCACCACACAAAATTAATGCCACCACCATTTCCCTAACGATTGAAGGTAAACTCTGTTAGTGAATTGCGCTTCGGAATCTGTCCAGATTCTTGCGTTCCACGCGGGGCTGCTTCCCCTGATCAGTCATTGTTCTGAGCATGGGAACCCCGCGCACTGCAATCCGAGGTACGTCTACTCTGAAGCCAGTCCTATTGGGTCCAGTGGGACTTCCTCTCCACTCTGTGTGTGTGTGTGTGTGTGTGTGTGTGTAGGATCGCAGCCCAAATGCCTGCGCGTTGTTCACGTTCAGGACGACGGTCCCAGCAGAGGCTTGGATCCTGGGGATCCCTTCCACGACGAGATCCATCGGTCTGCCTCAAGCACCGGCCCAGGCCGGAGAGCCCCCGCCCTGCCCGCTGCCTCCCCAAGAAAGAAAAGCGAGAGGCCAACCTTGGCCAAAGCCCGTCTTTTGGCTCTGGGGAGGAAAGACGTTTCAAAGGGAGCAGCGGCACGTACCGTGCAGCCAGCAGCGCAAAAGGACTGCGCGCTCCTGCTCCTGCTTCCCCTCCCTTCCTGGGGGGGGGGGTCGGGGGGGACAGGCCTTGATTTTTGATTCCGACCTCAAGCTATGCTAGTGTTGCTCACCCAGCCGCTATTATTCCACACACACACACACACACACACACCCGCTCCTGCTCGCTTGCTTGGTTTAGCTAATGACGCCCACTGAGGATGAAATGGTGGAGAGCATATTCATGGGCATGACTTCCATTAAGTATCAATTAATCCGGGATCTGCAGCCAGGCGCGCATTGCGTCAAGGGTAAATGTGCATTTCATTTGCAAGCGGCCTACTAAGCGGAGACCCACTTCTGATGCCCTGATTTTATTTTATGTTATTATTTCCAGATCCCCATTCCAGATCCCTCCCCAAATCTTATGGGGAAACACGTACCAACCCACGGCTGCCTTCTATATACACTGCCCGGTTGAGATCCACATTCCGTGGAAATCAATAGCAAACGCTCATTGCTTTCTCCTGGTTGGCGACTGAGCCTGTATGTCGCTTACACACACACACACACCTCCTCCTGCCTTCCCTCTGCCCTTGTCCCCTTTGATGGTTTATGACCTTCTGGGCCTGCACTTTACCAACAGCATTGGATTTGAGAGCGGGAACTGCAGCATCCCCCCTCCAATGCGGGTTTTTTTTAAAAAATGTGCTTCTCACACACACACACACACACACACACACACAGTGCCACCGCTCCAGCTTGCCTAAAAGTCATGCCCTTTGATCCGGAAGTGAAGGCCTTCTTCCCTGATCCCTGTGCGGGGGAATTGGTGAACACTTTGCACATGTTCAGAGGCACTGACTTCTTTATGGCGCCTTCATGTTTCAGCGACGATAAGATCTAAGGATCGCTTAGCCTTCGGCCTAGAAATCGACCCAAATAAAACCATCAGCAATTCCTGTCTCACTCCCAGCTTCTTGTCCCCAGAGCACCCTAAACGCATCTCTTACGCTCGGGAAGGCTCTCTCTCTCTCTCTCTCTCTCTCTCTCTCTCTCTCTCTCTTCCCCCAACCCCCCTTTAAACTTGGGGTTTACTCTGGCCTTCCCGCCTAGCAGCTCCAGCTTTACCCTTTATCTGCCCTGATCTCTCCCTCTCTCTCTCTCTCTCTCTCTTTCTGCTCCGTGAGTTTCAGAGAAATATGCGCCTCCAAATCAACGCTGAGACCGCTGGGGGCGGGGGGGGGGATGCCGCTTGCCGGAGCAGCCGGTGGGGCAGCTTTGGATGGTTGGCTGGCTCGGACATTTCTTTCTTTATTTGTTTATTTCGGGGCTCCGTTTTGCGCCTCAGGAGGTGAGCGTGCCAAGCGAAGCCAACCAGCTCTCCAGCTGCCTTGCCCTGAACTCCGGCCCATGTGAGTGAGTGTGTGGCGGCGGGGCGGCCTTGTGTGTGCCTAATAGGAAATAGTAAAAGCACTGAGGCAGGTCAGTCGGTGAGCGGTTCGAGCCCAGCTCTGGACTCAGCAGCAGCAGCAGCAGCAGCAGCAGCAGCGCGTCCGCAGAGGCAGCCGCCGGAGCGAGCCGGGCGAAGACCTGGGGAGTAAGCGCGGAGTAGCCAGGCCCGGGGAGTCGAGGCTGGCGGAGGTTCTGTGGGCCTCTGCTGGCCCGGCTGCCGCTCCTCCTCCTCCTCTCGCTGCTGCTGCTGGTGGTGCTGGTGCCGGCGGTGGCGCCTCCGCTCGCCCCCCGCCCTCCGATGAGCTCCTACTTCGTCAATCCGCTCTACTCCAAGTACAAGGCGGCGGCGGCGGCAGGAGGGGGCGAGCCGCCCATCAATCCCGCTTACTACGACTGTCACTTTGCGCCCGCCGCGGCCGCCGCCGCGGCCGCCGCCGCCCTGCTCTACGGGAATAGCGCTGCGGCCGCTGCGGCCGCCGCCGCCGCCTCGGGCTTCCCGCCGCCGCCGCCAGCGCCAGGGCCCGGCTCCGGGGGCAGCGGGCCGGAATACTACCACTCTCACCACCAGCACCACCTGGCCGCGGGAAGCCCCTCTGCCTACCAGCCGCCGCCGCCGCCGCCGCCTTCTCTGGCCTCGCAGGCCCCTTGCGCCGGCCTGCCTTGTCCAGGGGAGCCGGCCAAGTTTTACGGATACGATAACTTACAGAGACAGCCGATTTTTACGACACACCAAGAGGCCGAGCTGGTCCAGTATCCCGACTGTAAATCGTCCAGTGCTAATATTGGCGACGAACCAGAGCACTTAAATCAGGGCGCGTCTCCTTCTCCAATGTTTCCCTGGATGAGACCACAAGGTTGGACGCAGGCACAATTCCCTTCCCTTCCCTTCCCTTCTCGCGGCCCCGGCGGCCCAGGGCTCTTTTCACTTTGCTTTCTTCTCTCTTTCTCTTTCTTTCTTTCTTTCTTTCTTCCTTCCTTCCTTTCTTCTGTTCCTTCTCTCGATCTTTCTCCCTCCTTCGTTGAAATCCAATGTGTGCGGGATCCTTTATTCCTCCACAATAACACACCATCAAACTATTATCCGCAAATTCAATTTCTCTTTCTGTCTTTTCCCTTTCTTTCCTTCCTTCTTTCTTTTTCCTTCTTTCCTTCTTTCTTCCTCCCTCCGTTATAGCTGCATAATATTATTCCTGTTGTTTTTATTATTCCCCGTTAACAACACACTTGATACAATTCTTGCCACCTCTCCGATTACCACTAGTTCCGCGATTTACGGGAGAACCCAACCCACGAACGTTTTGGACGGAGGGATTAACAAACCACCAAACAGATAATACTGCAGAAGCAGAATTCAGTTATTCGAACTGGGTGTTGGAATGTCTTGGGCTCACGCACCCCTTCCTACGTAGCAGTTAAGCCGGAGTACTTGGGTTTAAACAGGCTTAGCTTCAGTTAAATTTCGTAGCTGAAATACAAGTAAAGTTTAAATAGGCCAGGCTTAAATAGAGCCTATGTTTGCGCCCTGGAAAGTAAGCGAGTTCAGTGAGACTTATTCCCTAGTGCGCTGTGGAAGACCGCTGGGGCTTGTTTCCAGTAAATAAATGTAGGATGTTCTGCGAATCTCTAAGCACCCGGGCTAGTGAGCTGCTGTGTGCGTGTGTGTGTTTTGTTTTCGGTTGTTGTGGTGGTGGCGGCGGCTGTCGTTGTTAAGAAATCCTGTGCTTTTTGTTCCGAACAGCAGCTCCTGGTAGGCGGAGAGGAAGACAAACATACAGTCGCTTCCAGACTCTGGAGCTGGAAAAGGAGTTCCTTTTTAACCCCTACCTGACCAGGAAAAGAAGGATCGAGGTCTCCCACGCGCTAGGACTCACCGAGAGGCAGGTAAAGATCTGGTTTCAGAACAGGAGGATGAAATGGAAAAAAGAGAACAACAAGGACAGATTCCCAGCTGCCAAGCCGGAGGGAAAGGAAGGAGGGGACGGCAAAAAGGAAAACCACGGGGATCTGGAAGGAAGAGCGGAAGGCCCTGCGAATTAAGGTTCGAGCCTTGGCGAAAGACAATGGAGCATCCGAAGGCGCTTCTCCTGGCCTCTTTTACTACTACTGCTACTATTACTCAGGCACCTTTGTTGCAAGGGTCCTACCTTGTCTTTAAAGCTACCTTATGACATTTCCGTGCTAGGTGAGAGTTTATTTTACTTGTTACTGGACCGGGCTCCCTAGGTGGGGTCCCAGCTGGCGGCGGCTGCATCTTTTTTCTCGGCCTTCATCTGGAATGTGACGCTGAAAAGTGTCGCAGTTTTGTACCTGTGGCCTTCTAGGGGGGGGATTCTTTTCTGTTCCAAGGACAGGCTGTCAGACCTATCTAGTGCTTCAGGAACCAGATCAACAAAGTGCACTTGTAATATCTCTGAAATTTTTCTTCCCCTTTATTTCTTGTCAAGTAAATTAATTAAGAAATCAAATGGGGGAAATGGGGGGATATTTTAATTAAACATTGATCTTTAATTATAGGTAATTGAAATAAAAAATATTCCAATGTAATCTTCATGATTAGGTTTCTTCCCTCGCCTCTGCCTCTCCTGCAAAACTATAAATGGGATCAACCAAACTCCTGGGAGCCAGAATGCAGGCTGACGGCTGGCAAACTTGGCCCAAGTTTCTCCAACTCAGTTAGAAACAGTTTTGTTAAGTGAATGGCCGAATAATCAAGGGACGATGTTAAGGAAGCATTCAAGGATATAATTTTTCTTCTTCCCATTGATAGCTCTAGGATTTTGCCTTCGACATTCAGAGTACAGAATCTGGGTACAAGCCCAGCACGCAAACTCATCTAGGCATCTGTGACAGAATTCCTTGAATGCCCTGAATCATACTTTATGGGAGCTGGCTCATCTACTGAAAATGATAATAACAATAATTAATATAATAAATTAATAAAAATAATAACAACAATAATAGTGTTCAATGACATACTTTGAAAGGCTGATCCAACCTGCCTTGGAAAACCGGATCCTGTACACATTTACCAGAAAGTGGGATCCTATTGTTTTCAATGTACTGTACTTCCATATTACACGTTTTTTATCTAAACCTGGGAAGTGGGCGCACGCTTAATGCAGGATAAAGGCAGGATCATGTCATGAAGGCATCGGATGCCCCTATTCCTGATACAGCATGGCCCCAATCCAGGGGAAGTGAATCGCACTTACATCCAAGAGGAAGCTGTGGAGCTAATGTTAGCTTACTATCGATTTTCATGGGATGTGTGGGTGACATGATTTTCTCTCTCTGGGGCACAGGGGCTGCAATCCTATGGCCACCACTATGGATGGCTTTAAAAGGGGATGGGACAAATTCATGGAAGATAAGGCTGCCAATGGTTACTAGTCCAGATGGCTATATGCTACCTCTAGTATCAGAGAGGCAGTTTGCCTATGTACACCAGCTGCTGTTGCATTCATGTCCTGCTTGTGGGTGTTTCCCCTGGCCACCATATGAACACAAAGCTGGACTAGATGGACCTTTGGTCTGATCCTGCATGGCTCTTCTTATGTTCTTATGTTCTATGGACATTTGAGAGTAATGAAGCCATTATGAACACAGTGGGCCTTACTTCCCATTATACATGAATGAACCAGGGCTGCTGCAGCAAACCCATTAGAATGAATGGGATTTCCAGGTCAGTCAGGTGTTCAAGATCTCTCCCCCCCCCTCTCTCACACACACTTGCTCTGCAAGAATGGAGCCTCTGTAACCAGGAACTTACTACCTTACTAGACAAGCAGCATGTGCTGCCTCTCTCCCTCATACCCTGCTTGACTGGCCACTCTTGGAGACAGAATGCTGGACTAGCTGGATCCAGCGAGGCAATCCATCTATCCTTCCAATGTGCTAACATGCTGCCTAATTTATAAAGTGTGCGTGCGCGCGCCTGTGTAGTTTGGGTTAAAGATAAAACGGAAGCATAAGAAGTAGCCTTCTTTTTCAGCTGCCAATCTAAACTTTAAAGATGTTCCAGAAATGCTGGTGCTATATTTATAAACACAATCATTTATCATCCTGACTACTAATACTACTGCTGGGGTAATTTTTAATTATTTTGGCAGCAGTATTTTACTTTTATTCCCTAGGTACAATATCTCATCCCCATCTTGGCCAAACTTCAGTCAGTTCAGATACGGCTAGTTATACAAATAGGAAGAATTATTCAGATGAGTAGAGCTGTTGCAGATAATAAAAACAATAGTGGTACTGGTGGTGGTGGTGGCGGCGGCAGCAGCAGCAAGCAACACACCTTATCTCCCACAACAGCCCTGCAAGACAGGCCACAATAGGGGGGGAGTGTCCCCACAGTAGGGCAGGGGGCTGAAGCTGAGAGATAGTAGCTTGCCTACATCCTCTGAGTGAGTTCATGACTGAGACAAGATTTGAACGAGATTTGTGTTAATGATGGTGACCCGATTTTGTGCTCTTACAAGGAGCAAACTCTGAAAATTGTTGGGGATGGGCAGAAGCGAAAGAACAACAAGGCAACTTGTGTTCATTAGTTCATAGCAGTCACAGATCTTACGGAGCTTATATAGAGTTTAATGGACAAGGGTCTTCAGTCAAAGGCTGGTGAAACAGTGCCGAATTCTCCGCTGAATTGTGGCCAGTGCGTGCAATCCATTGTGGGTTATGAGCGGCAGCTTTATTGATTCCAGTAGGGGTTGCACTGTGCCTACATTTCTCTGGGGTGCGTCCAATGCCTATGTCAGTTTTGGGTTTTTTTAAGGATGTAGCAGAAAATGGAGATTTTAGGGGGGGAAATATAAAGACATAAAAGTACTACAGAGAATTGAAAACATACTGTGGAGCGATTTAAAAAAATTAACCAAAATCATCACAGGGGCTGCTAATCTCAATAACAGGTGAAAACCTGTTGTCGCTGGTACACGTATACACACCAACCGCTGAGTTTTACTTTATTCTCTGTAAGGGTTTTGGGTTTTTTTGGTGCAAAAAGGTCACGCATGCGCACATACGTTACAGGTGACAGAAATGAGAAGGGATTCTCTCTATTTTCTTTAGTTTTCAGGCAATCCTGCCTGCAATTAATTCTATCAAACCCCATTCATTTCAATGGGATTTATTAAGCAGCCTAACCCATCCCCTGGCTTGCAGCCTTTTGCTCTAAGCAAGAGTGCATTTCTCCACATCATGCTACAAGGAAAACACCAGAATTATCTCAGCAATTTTAAGGAGGTGGCTCCTTATTCTTAAATCATGCGGATCATGAAAACAAAAAAGATACTTCCCAGGCAAGCCTCCAGTTGAGTGTTTTGCTGGAAACAATCACCTTCAAATGTTGTTGATGTTCATACATGCATGCCCTCCAGGGGCACTGTGTATGAAAATGGCCTAGGCACTGAGGGCACACCCCAACAAACAAACAAACAAACAAACAAACAAAAATGCCTCTAAAACTGCCTTCCTGTACCCGCTTACCTGGGACCTGAATTTAATGGGACTTACTTCTGAATAGAAATGCATAGAATTGTACTGTAAATGACGAGATCCCTTTGAAAGCAATGGTATTACAGTTGGTTACACTAATTCCTATTCCATTGTTTACCATGGGAGTAAGTCCCCACACATTTTTGCTGGGTAGAGCTCAGAGTGGGCAGAAGCCTTGAAAGACCCCTGAAGGGCAAGAAGATAATATTGGCATGAATACACACACACACACACACACACACACAATGAGATCATGATACATCGCCCTTTCCTCCCTTCTCCACTTCGGTGTCTTTTATCATTGGAAAGCATTGGTACTCTTATTATGTACCACCCTGCCAAAATGAAGTCCCTTTAAGTCCTATGGATTTCAGTGGGGAAGTAAATGAGTACAAGTCCGAGGTGCCAAATTCGGGCTGAATCCTGCCCATTGTTATAATGTATTATTAATACTGGCAGTGGACAGTGGTTTATTGTTTGCTCATATCAAACCCCCTTGACGCAAACTGACGGCCGTCCCGCAGCCATGCTCTAAACCGAAGGCGGACTGAGAAGCGGAATGAAGTCGTGAAATACACCAGGTCCAGGTCGAAGTCTGTGCTCACTTAAACAGAATTAAATCTGAAGGATCTCTTCTTAACCAGTTTTCTTCTTCTTTTGTTTTGCTTTTAAAACACACGCGCGCACTGGTCGAATTCTTTTCTTGGTATATATAAGGTACACTTCAACAGTTCTGTTCGCTGTGAAATAGACCAGCTTAGAAAAGAACAGAAAAATATCGCAGGAATACGTATAACTGTCGAGGCTCTTTTCGAATAATCCCCACCCCACCCACTAACCCAGCCCAAAACGCATTCCTTGGACTGCATTCCGTTGCCAGCGCCCTAGTGGGTTGGGACTTGGTTCACGTTGTAGACGAGGGACTGCGGCAAAACCGGGAAGCAAACAATTTGGTGCATGAATTTGCATAAATGCGGCAAAAATGTCGCAGTGGTCAGTCTGTGATTAGTTATGCGGATCTAAGACAAGCGAATCTCCAGAGCCCTTATACGGAAGGGGTGGTGATTTCCACCCACCCACCCACCACCACGTACAAAGACATTTAACCCCTTTAATTGTCTTTACAAATAATTGATAAAATACCTTTGGGATGAAAGGCAAGTCTTAGCTGATCTACAGTGCAATCCCAGGCATGTCTATTCAGAAGTCAGTCCCATTGAGTTCAATGTAACTGACTCCCAGGTAAGTGTGTTATATAGGGTTGCAGCCTTAGAGCTAAACAAAAATCTTCCTACCGGAGGGAGAAATCATTTTGGAGCATCCCTCAAAACAGATCCACTTTCCAACTAGGGGGAAAAAAAGAGATGACCAGGTATTATCCAATGCTAATTCGAAAACTGGGTTAATATTTCTGAAGACCTATTATTTCCTTTTGGAGGAAGGAAGCCCGTATGTTTGGTACACACATGTTCTCCTTAAGAAATGTATACGCGCAGTTTATAATGTACTTAATCAATATTGTCACCCACAGTCGTTGCTTCTCCTCGATAGCAAGTCTACTTAATGCTATCAGACGCAACACCGCCTAAAAGCTGTCGGTTTTGTTTATTTCTAAGAAAGCGGCCATTTTGGAAACGGGTTGAAATTCTGCTGGCGGCGTTGCTTGGTCTACATTCCTTTGAGGCAAGGAACCGGAATTGTAGATATTTAAACGGATCCTAATCACATTACTGAACTGGAAACAAATCCCAAGCGAGTCTGAACCTGGCAGAACCCATCGCTTTAAAACAAAACGCACTCACAAACTAAGCCCACAATATGGCCCATAAATATTCAATTCAATCACCCCAACCCCACCCCACGATTTCTAAAGCCGACTGTAGTCTGTAGGTTTACACAGAAAGGCAGCAAAAACCAGGTAAAAAACAGATTTTTGCTCGTTTGCTTGGATCTAGGGGCAAGTAAAAATATTCCTGGATCCTACGACCCCCCCCTCCATCTTGATATCTTCCTTGGAAGAAAGTGTCATCGATTTCAATCGCACTTTAACGTCCAAATATTGTAACTGGGTTCAAATAACTGCGTGGGGTTGTTTTTGCGCAGAAAGCCAAGGGCCAACTGTAAATTGTCAGCAAATGCGTGCCCGTACACACGTTACTCAGCTGTAAGTCGCGGATCAGAGTCCAACAGGACTGACTTCTTCTTAGGGTTGCAAGGGCTGTGTAAGATGGATAAACAGGGATAACGTCCCGGCAGCGGGTGCGGGTAGAAGTACAGCACACTGAGCGTATCTCTGTCGGCAGAGGCTTGTGAGGTCGCAAGTTAAAAGTTCGGCAAGAGTCAATTTTAACTTTTGAGGCGACGTTTTGTCTCCCTCCCCCGACCCCCCCCTTCCCAATCGAAGATCCTGCTCAGCGCATTGTTACTTCTTTGGAGAGCAGAATTCCCGGGTCGTTCTCGAACCTTGCAAGCCAATGGACTCGCAGCCAAGGAGGCGGTTTTGTTGTCGCTCATCACTCCATCTGCGGGGCCAGAAGATCTCCGAGGAGGCCTTTTCCTGCAACGAGGAAGAGACACCCATAAAGGCGGCGGTTTTTATTTGCTCCTCCAAAAGGAGTCAGGAACCAACACTGAAATGTACATACGAGCAGAACGGCTGGAAACATCCCTTCCCGAAAATCGTGACATGAGAAGCCTTCACAAGCTGCCTCTGCCATTACAAATGAAGCTAGACTGGAAATTTCGCCGTTTTGTTTATTTGTATGTATGTTTAATCATCCCCACCCCGGAAAACTGGACAAAGACCGTCAGAATGAGGCAGGCTAAAATTCCAATTCTAACATTGCCTAGAAGCAATGTAAAAATAGCAGGGCTTGGGGGTGGGCAGCGGGACCTCTCTGCTCATCCTTTTGTTCTGCACCAAATAGGCTTACACACTTCGGAGTAGGTTTTGCGCGCACACAAACAAGGGAATCAGGCCGTACTGTTTGGGCCAGGCTGGGGGGGAAACGCACAGAAGCTTGAGAATCCAATGAGGGTCTGTCTCCTCTGCAGTGCTATTCATTCCTCACCCACCCACCCGGCGCACCTCTCTAGGAACGTCGCCCCTGGGGATTAAAAAAAATATTTTTTTTGACTGCGTAATTCGGCCCAACTTAACCGATACCGTAGCTCAGGCCGAGGAAATTGAAAGGTGGTAGTGGTGATGGTGAGGCTGATAGTGTGGAAAGAGAAAAGGGGGTGGACAGAAGGGGTGGGAGAGAGAAAGAGAGAAGGGGGAAAGAAACAAACGGGGGAGGGGCAGTGCGTTTGTATCGGTCTGTGAAAAAAAATCTGCAAGGAATTGCAGTAAATTCCTTTTTGTTTGAAGAAAATTTACAACTCGGTAATAGACCTTTTACGACCTATTTGGGCACGTCATTGGCTGCGCCTAGTCATGTGCGAGCGCTGATAGCTTGCACGGCCTCCCCGCCGCCCCCCAATCTTTCCCCTTCCTGATTTCCCTGGCGAATTTCCCCCTGCATTCTGCCTTTCCCAGAGCCTCAGCCCCTCTTTTTCTAACCTTTGTCTCCGATGAGGTGCATTACGCTCGATATGATGTTTGGGTACCGATCCATTCGAGTCCAAGGCTCTTGAAACAACACACGCGGGGGGGGGGCGCACACACGCTCACTCACACACGCACACACACACACAGACACAAGGCACACACACTTACACGCGCGTCCGCAGTCTTGTCAGTTTCCAGTCGTAACAGAGACGCGGAGTGCGGGGAGGAGGGTGGGCGGGGAGGTGAGGAGGAGGAGGGGGGGGCAGAGCTTCCTTGTCTTTGCCAGAGCGGCAGCTTGTTTATCTATCCAGCGAGCTCGAGTTCCTCCAAGCCCTACCTGCCCCGTCGCCTTTTGCTTTTCTGACCAGGATGGGACTCGGATTGCTACGGAAGGCGACTCGCAATGGATTACAGGGAAGCGTCTGGCCGCCTCGTCCTTCCACTGAGCCAACTAACGGGTAAGGATTTGCCTTCCCCTTTTCCCTTTTTCTTAAATCCCCGACGTGCCTTCATCGCTGCAGGGGGCTTCCCTTTCGCATAGGGCGCCGGAGACCCGACTCCAGAAGTCATAAAAGAAAGTGAGGAGGACGCCCGTACTAGCAGGCACGGCTGGCTGGTGGGGAAAGAGCAAGGCGCCGTGAAGGGGGGGGGGGCTGAGGTGGGGGTTCTGCGGCGCTCGCGGGCCACCTGTCTGGCTGCTGAGGCTGTCTTGCCATTCGGACCGACGCTAAGGGCACCTTTGCAGAAGGAGTTTGGCTTTGCAAAGTGGTTGTTTAAGGACTCTGAGCAGGACAGGTAGCGAGGAAGTCCAAGCATCTCTACTTCCTCCTCCTCAAATAGAAGAGACCCCCCCCCCCCAAACGAACCAAAACACCGGCAACATTATGTGAACGGAGATGTCACTCCGCTTCTAGCGGTGCCCCCATCAGGAGTGCATCCTCCCCCCCTTTAATGTTCTATCCTCGTCGCCGAATTCCGCCCGCATGCCTCTAATTGCCAACAGGTGGCTTTTCCTCCCTCATCCGGGTCATGAATAATGAGCCAAGAGGAGCGCTGCTACACCCCAGGTCGCTGCAGGGCGCGTCTGTGTTTGTTTCTACGCGAGGGGAAGGGGGGGGACACCCCTTTTGCATGCCAACGCGCAGGAATGCGAACGATGAGCTCGGTAGCCGGTCCCTTCCCATCTGATTAACCACGCCAAGATGTCTGCACAGACCGAGCCTGCTTTGAGTTTTCGTTGTCCGGCAGAGAGGGACCAAAGGTTTGCAGTGATGAAAGCATACGGGTCTCGTTAAACCTCTCTTTTTGGGGGGTGGGGGTGGGGGACGCTTCTGTGATTCTCTCCGATAATGGAACGTTTCTGGCATGTCTCGCGTGATTCCTCGCCAATTTTTTTTTACCTCTGACAGATTTTATTTTATTTTATTAAGCAGGGCGATTAGAATATCGTGTGCATTGTTAGAACGAACAGACGCATGTGACGGTAGCTAAGGTGTGTAACCATCTAAACCAACGCCAACACGGCTGCAATGGAGCAGGGACTGATTATCTGACAGTAACGCCACTGCTTCTGGAGTAAATGCTCTGTGGGTTATTATTGTGGTCTAGAGGGAAGAACTAGTTGTGACGCATAAAATTAGTGCTAAGGAATTTTAAAAAATAAAATAAACATGCGTTATAAAGGTCTTGCCTGGTTGAATGAACTGGAGATTGTCTGTCCATCTATCTATCTATTGCCTGGGTGTGTGTGTGTGTGTGTGTGTGTGATCTGAGGACCCGCTGTGTTTATTTTAATGTTAATAATTCTTGAGATAGAGAAAATGAACATACTTACTTTCAGCTTTCTCCTATGCATGTTAACTTGGCAGTGAGTAAATTATTTCAGTGAGGCTTACGGTTAAGTATGCTTAAGATGGCAGACTATATATTATATTTCCCCAATAACTTTTTGCAGTATTGTCCTTCAGCTTTAGCAGGCTTCATTTCTTGTAGTTTAAAACATGACTCTGCATTATTCTCCTCAGTAGGAAAAGGACAGTAGTTGCATCTAGACACTTTTTTTTTAATTTAAGAAAACTAATTATCTGTTTCCGGAAGTCTGTTATTTTATTATCTCACTGAAAAAGATTTGCCTAATGTGGTAGATGAAACTGTCTTTGTTGCTTCTGTACCTATTTTGTGTGCTTATTCCTATATAAGAATATTGTAAATTATGGAGTGGTCAAATAAGTTATTGGAGATAAGATTGCGGTTGCATCTTGTTAGTACATTCACAAGTTATACTGAAAGGAGTAGATACTTCATTTTATCTTTCTCGTTAGTTGCAAGTTATCATATAATTGTGTGAACCTCGCTTTTCATATTTTTCAGTCATCACTACATAATGCATGTTTCTTATTTATTAGTAACCACTATAGATGGGAGAGTAAAACACCATGCCAAGATTGCAAAGTGATTGTATGATTACAGTTTAATGGCTACAGTTTATAGCATAAAGTCGCAAACAAAAATATTCACATTACATAAGTCCGCCCACTTTTTCCTTGAGTCTACTGCGTCTCCCCTCCCCCAAAACTGTAGCCATTATACTGCGTTTATTATAGCTAAATTGGAAGCACATTGCAGACTACAGCTAGCTGTGTTTGTGACTGAATTCTTGAAATCTTACTTTTCAAACCTGTTTCACAATAGGGTTTATTCAACTGCCCATCCATCCCAATCCATAACCCAATTAAGATAAAGTACTTGGATTTAAAGGGATTTTTTTTTTTAAAAAAAATGCCTATACAAATCTAAGTTACTGAAACAGAATATTTCCACGTTATTAGGCTTCAGTGGGTAGATTGAAAAAGCCCTGCGCCTAGAATCCTTTTTCTAAATACATTCCCTTCGTTGGAAAAAAGTTCTATTGATTTCAAGACAATATTTTTCCACCTTAGACCGCAGTCCTAGGTAGTCTGGCCATTTTACGTATGTTCACTAGGAGGTAAGTACCACCAGTTCGATGAGAGCGTACTGCCAAGCTCCATTCAGACCCACTGAATTTACACGAGGGCTCCCAGTGCTGCCTAAAGTCATTTCATCCCCCCCCCCCCGAGGATTCATAACATTAACACATCAACTCGAACCCCTTAGGACCGCGTTTTTCCGCATCAAGTAAGGGAAGTGTTCCCAAGGACCAACGGGGATAGTTTAAGTCACTCCCCCTTTAAAATGGAAAGCAAGGCAACAGTTTGTGTAAGGGAAACAAACCCAAGATTTTGGGGGTAATTTCACTGGTGGAGAACCACAAATTCATGCTCTGATTATGTGTTCTGCAGATCTTTTGTATATAAGGGGGGATAACGCTCAATGCATTATGTGTGTATATACACACACACCTCAGAACTCTGGTATTTAAGAAAAAGAAGCTCACTCTGTTTATTATTTAACAGGGGGGGGGTGTTTTCCAATGAAATATATTTCTCAGGGGCTGCTTTATGAGGTCCTGAAGCTGGGGGTGGGAGAGAGAATCCGAACAAAGACAGTATTTCACTCCTTGGTTGGCAGGCAGCTGTTAAAGGTATTTACAGCTCTGCTGCATTGCGGCACTGAATCCTCTTACTGCCAGTGTTGGAGCTAAAAACAGGAAGTGAAGGGGGGAAAGGAACCGCCATAAACGTTCCGTTTGGTCGAGGGGGTAGAGCTTCTATACAGAGCAACACACCAACCTAGAGATAAGATCTAATTAAGATGCCTCGCACTGAGCCACTTCTGTAAACGTGCCTGTCTCTGACAAGGAACTACCATCAAATAGCTAGTTTAATTGGATGGAGGGGTGGGGGTGGGGTAGAATCTTCCTGCTCCAAGCCTTCCAAGTAGGAAGCAACACAGGCAGTCTCTAAGAAACACGCGTGACTTGGAAGAGAATCGTTTACCTACTTGGCGCAACAGGGGCTAGTTCCCACGGGGAAAGGAAGGGAAAGAGAGTGTAGGGGGCTTGAGGAACTTTCAAAACAGTGGAAAGAGGAGGAGGAGGAGCGTCCAGGCATTTAGGAGAAGGGGTGGAAAACACGCGTTGTTTCAGAGCTCTTTGTGATGAAATCTCGTGTAACATTATTGTCGCACAGTTTTCTCTTCTTCACATCTATAGAGTGAAGGTTGAATGGATATATATATATATATATTAAAAAAAATCAAGGTTGGGGGTGGGTGGGTCTTGGTTAGCTTCTTGGATGGTCAAGAAATCTACCCAGCAAGCTGACAAAACACACACACACACACACACACACACACTTTGGGAATGAATTAACCGACCGTTGAGATTTTAGAATAATAATAATAATAATAATAATAATAATAATAATAATAATAATAATAATAATAGATACGAAATGCTTCTATGCCAAAATTCATTCCAAAGCATCGTAAGGTGATCCAGGCACTGGTGGGGATGAGGTTTAGAACAAAGACCTCCTGCAGTCCTTGCATGATTTTTGGAGCCCTTGGAGTCAGTGGGATTTCCCAGCATGCAGGTGGGTTTGACGCAGCAGCAGCAGCAGCCCTGGCCATAATCCGGCGTAGAGTTAGGTCTGGTTTACCGCGATTGCTACTGGATTATGGCCACTAGCTAGGAGGAGCGACTCCTTCCTGCCCATTGAGGTGGGCTTCTTTGTTGTTTGCGCATCCGTTCTTTGGTTCTCTATCAGACTGCAATTCAAAGGCCAATCTGCCCCTTTGCTCTTCTCTGGCTCTTGAAATGGGCCAGACAACAGGGCTTCGTTCTCTCTGAGCAGAACAGAGAACTGACTGTTGCAGGAGTAGCGCCATTGAAGCCAATGGCGCTACTCGAGGGACCAGCAAAGGGCCAGCCAGGAGGTCAGAAGAGTGCGATAGCTCTTCCAGTAACTTGGCTGCAGTGAGAGGCCCGTTTTGCCTCTGGAACGGCGCCCGCGCTTCCTGCCTTCCTGTTTGCTCAGCCATATTCGTCTTTTTATTGTGTCCCTTTGCAGTCCTGTGTTGGACGCAGCGTGCCCAGGGCCACCACGGCTCAGTACAACCGCAGCTCTACATGCCCACCTTCAGCCCCTCCCCCCGTGCCGTCCCTTAAACAATGGCAGCTGCATTTTCTCAGAACCTCAACGGGGCATTCGTGTATCAGTGCAACAATGCGTTTCCTGCTCAACACCCTGTTGCAGCAAACCTATTCAAAGGAGAAGCGGGCGTGTCTTTTCTTTATTAAATAAATACTATTTAGTATCGACTTAAACCAATCCCGACCCCTAAATAGTAAATGGTATTATTTCACATTATGTGTATGTACTTTTTCTTTTTACCTAACAGGGGGGCGGTGGGGAAAGAGAGACCCCTTGAGTATTAAGGCTGCCGTCCTGCACACAGACGCATATAACTGGGCTCAGGATGGTTCCTTTTTTTGACTCCGAAGTGACGGTCTAATTAATAATCATTCTTCTGAACGCATGGATTTCTCTAGAACAGCCTTCCCCAACCTGGTGCCCTCCAGACGTGCTGGGGGCCACAGTTCCCATCATTCCTAGCCATTGGTCTTGCTGTCTGGGGTTGCAGTCTGTTGCATCTGGAGGGCGCCGCGTTGGGGGAAAGCCGGTCTAGGAAGACCCTAGACTGTCTCGAATGCGGTTTCATCTTCGAGCTCCTCCCTATTTCCCAGACGGGGTTCCCTACTGTGTCTCTGACAATCGCCAGTTTCCTTTTGTCCTCCCTCCCCTCTAATCCTGTTATCTCTGATTTGGGAACCTGTCGCAAGGAGACCTCCCCCCGCCCGCCTCCCGCCCACTCCTGAGTCACTTTGTTGTCTGGCCACTTGTCCAGGAGAAGGCGCTGTAGGACAAGCCTCGCAGCACTTGCGTCTTAGGACCCTGCCCTCAGCCAGAGTCAGAGAGCGAGATCTTTAACAAAGCAGGGGACCCACAGGCTTGAAGAACTGCAGACTGTCAAGGACGTGGGCTACGCTCACTCAGAAAGCCTCTCTCTCTCTCTCTCTCTCCTGTTCAGCTGGTTCAAGCAAGAAATGGACGCGAAGATCTCTGGACTAGAGCACTTTCTTCTCCCCAACCCCAAGTAAAGGGTCACTAAAGATCAAAATGGGAAGATGGTCCCTCTATCTGGCCAGAGTAGTCGCATGCTTAAACTACCATTTTAAAACAGTTAGAAACCTGGGACCTGGGAATCCTGGGAGTTGTAGTTCCATAACGGCTAGAACTTCCCCAGCATTCTCAAAGAACTACAGTTCCCACATTCCTTTGGGGGAAGAGGCGCAGGCTAAGCAGATGAAACTAATTTCAAACCATTCAACGTTTTCTTGGCTCTGATCTAGAGAAAGTTACTACGGCTGCAGTCCTACACACGCTTATCTGGGAGTGTCGTATTGCATTCTGGAAGTAAAGATCGCCGTGCTGGTCTACGAGGGGGGGGGGGCAAAATGCACAGTTCTGCACCTTTATTAGGATCAGCCCAAATCCCACAAAAATGTGCCAGCTTTTGAATTCTCCAAAAGTTTTAATCAGGCCAGATGGGTCTTTTGGTACCATCTATTTCAGCCTTCCCTAACCTGGTGCCCTCCAGGTGTTTTCATAGATCATAGTTTTGGATTACAGTTCCCAGCGTTCCTGAACATCGCTAGGGCTGATGGGAGCTGAAGTTCAAAACACCTGGAGGGCACCAGGTTGGGGATGCGTGATCTAGCCTGATGAAGAGTTCTGAAGAATTCGGAAGCTTGCACATTTTTGTGGAATTTTAGCTGGTCCTAACCAGGGGAGGCTGGTGACTCCTATGTCAGTGGGGTTTTTTATCAGTTGCAGCTTTTATTCTGAGCTTTATAGGAGCTATCCATGGTGCTCCATGGTAGTGAACCTATTTTGGGGACGGAGTGCAGCACCCTGGGTAGCTCCTATAGAGCTCAGAATAAAAGCTGCAACTGATAAGAAGCCCCACTGACACCAGCCTCCCTGTGGATTTTGGATTATCAAACTCTCTGGGATTTACTTCTGAGTGGAAATCATTGGAACTTCTCCTCCAAGTAAATGTGATAGGATTAGCCTGCAAATTTATCTGGACTGAGATCGTAGAGCAGTTCTGCCAAGGCCGCCCTACTGAGGCCAATAAGGAGCTACACTTCCCTTCATGAACTTCACAGCCTGATCCTTGAAAGCAAAACCCAACTGAATTCAATCGGTATCATGTGTAACTTGCACATAGGGCGGCCACATCAGTCCTGCTGCTTCTCCACCCACCTTTTCAGCGGAACCTAAATGCCTGCGGCTGTAGGGCAGTCAGACCTCTGCAGACCAGACGAAGGGTGTGTTACAGCTACCCATAAAGCTCCCCATTGAAATGGCCCCTCCTCCCACCCTCCTCCCAGGGTCTCCCACGGACCGGTGCCCAGCGAGCCAGCCGCCTCTACCCTCAAGTGCAGCCCGTTTATGAGGCTGTATAGACGGCCTTTTGTGCCGTGGCAAACAAGTGGTCACAGCTAGTTACTCCACCCGATCATAATCTGTCTGGGCTTTGATGTTGTTCTGCTCCTGCTTCCTTTGCGTTCTCTTTGATCTCTGTTGGCCCCCGAAATGGCCGCCATTCCTCTCAAAAGTTTCTTTCTCCACACTGCTGAAAGACTCCTCCGTCCACCGGCTTGCGGGCTCCCCAAAAGGAGGTGATAAAAACAAATTGCCCGCTTAGCCTTTCTTTTCCGCCGGTCTCCCCACCCGAACCTCATCCATTTGACTCTTTCAAGGTTCACCTTCCACAGTCATGACACAAGTACTTGTCCTGGCGTGACCTTCTGTGCCACACAGCAGCCACCCTTTCCTTCCTCTACCTTCTCCTCCCTTTCGCTTAACCAAGCGCCACTTGCAGGTGCAACGAGTTCGCTGTCCTCTAATCTAGCCTGCTCTTCCCCATCCCTTGCAACCTCCAAGGCTAGCTTAGAGTTAACATAGCTTTGAGTACCAGGTGCTGGAGAAGTTCCTAAGGGACAGTCTCTCCCCCCCCCCCACCACACCGAGACCTGGTGCCATCCAGATGTGTTAGACTACAACTCCCATCTTCTCCAGCTAGAGTGGCCATGCTGGCTGGGAATGATGGGAGTTATGGTCCAACAACACACCTGGAAGGCACCAGGTTGGGAAAGATTGCTGGGACATAGATTTCATAGATTTCATAGAGTTGGAAGCAGCCTACAAGGCTATCGAGTCCAACCCCCTGCTCAATGCAGGAAACACATATGAAGACCATCACTCCCATGCCCTGACTAGGGTTGTATCCAATATTAGCCCTACTTAGAGTAAATCCACTGAAATGAATGGGGCTAACATTAGATCCAACCCATTGGATGCAGCCCCTACTAGTCTGTTGGAGTCAGACCTTAGTATAGCCTTCCTCAACCTGGTGCACTCCAGATGCTTTGGACCAAGTCCCATCAGCCTCAGCCAGCATTGCTAGTGACCAGGAATTGTAGACCAAAACATCTGGAGGGCGCCAGCTTTGGGGAGGCTGCCTTAGTCTAATTCAGCAAGCCCTTCGATTGCTCTCATAAAGTGGTCTTGGTCGACACAAACGCTGCTGCCGCCATCAAAAGTTGAATCAATAGGGTCCATATTCCAAAAGAATTGCCAGTTTTGATGAGAAACACAAAATGGGAAGGCGGCAGCAAATGACTGTTGGTCATCAAAGACGATAAGTGTGGGCGTTCTACCGGGATCTCACCACTAGCTCTTGGAATGAGGAAGAACTTTGTGAAGCTCAAAACCTGGCTAGTATTTCCCAGCAGAACTTCGTCCAGTATAAAATCGACTTTATTGCCTGCCTCCTGTCCTGTCGGATCACCCGCTGATCTCACTGGAGCTTATTCCACAGGAATGGCAGTTGTGGCGGGGCCCGTTCCTCAGAAATACGCCCCAGTGAGTTCAGTGGGGTCTTAGTCTATCGAGTGAATGCGTATATCTGTAAGATTGGATGGAATTAAAGGATCGGATGCAGTTTAAAGTGGGGTGGCAGATCGCTGAGTTGAAAAACAAAGAAGAAGCAGCAGTGCTACAAAGTAAATCTTTGTAAATAAGAGCGATTCAGTGGGATATTTTCCCACTGCACTCGTAGTAATTATGCAGGGAGAACACCAGATTCCCATACTGTACATTTTGGGTCTGGGGCTTCTCTTCAGGCAGTGATCCAGAAGCAGAGGCGCCATGGAGTAATTCCTACTGAAAACAATTGAACGTATTTATTTATTTATTATATTTACATCCCATCCCCCCCCCCTCCTCTCCATTTTATCATCACAACAACCCTGTGAGCTTGGTTAGACTGAGAGTCAGTTACTGGCCCAAAGTCACCCAGTGAGCTTCATGGCTGAGTGGGGACTAGAAACCGGATCTCCCAGTCCAACACTCTAGACCGCTACACCATATTTATTTATTTACATTTATTAATCGCCCATCTGGCCGGCAACCGGCCACCCTACTGGCTCTCACTGGCTTATGTCCAGGTAAATGTCCGTATCAGCCTTCCCCAGCCTCCAGATGTTTTGGACGACAACTCTCGCCAACCCTGACCATTGGCCATGCTGGCTAAGGCTGATGGTTTTGGACTACATGGAAATTGTAGTCCAAAACCATCTGGAGGGCATCAGGTTGCGGAAGGTATTTCCTTGCCGTCACACTTCCTGCTTCCTCCGCTTTGAATCCTCAGCGTTTTTCCTCAGCGTTTGCATTAACCCAAAGCGTTTAACTGCTTGATTTTTGACTTGATATTCTTATTCGAGGGTTTCGCTTTTGTTCTGCTTCTTTTCAGGGAAGCGGAATCAAAGCGCAGATCTCCTATCCTTTGCACGTGCCTACTCAGAGGCCGGGCCCGAGCCTTTTTGTGGCTCTTCATAGTACATAATCCGCTTTGAACTGGACCATTTTTCAACGCTCTAATTTTTCACCTGAGAACTCTCTGCCTTTCCTCTCTACTGATGTATCCTTGACCACATTAATGAAAGGCCACGTCATCTCCTCCCACAGCTCATTTGCCTTATTTCCTTTTGTGGTTTCGGAGCATTAAACCTCTTGCCAATTTCCACTGGAGGCATTTATCCTGGATGTGTGGCTTACTGCAAAGGAGCTGAACTGACTTCTTATGCACTCCTCGTTTTGAGAAATAACCAAGTACTATTGTGCTGGCATTTTGTCCACGACCTCGTAAGAGTTTATTTTGATTTAATACAAAGCTTGTACAGGGGGGGGGGGAAACAAACAAATCTGGTTCCTAACAGCTTTCTGCCTCTCAAAGGAAGCTTCTGAATTGGATTTCAAAGTCCTCTCTGTAACTATGAGTTGCCCCCCTCTTCTAATCAGCATCTCTAACTTTTAATCTGCATGCCTTACTAGATTTATATTCCTACCTTTCCTCCAAAGAGCTCCCCCCCATCTATTTTATCTTCTCACAACATCCCTGTGGGGTAGGTGAGGGTAAGAGACTGTGACTGACCCAGGGTCACCAAGTAAGTGACTGAGAGTAGGGATTTGAACGGGGGACACCTTACACCGCTCTGTCTCTTCTGTGAAAATTGTCATTATTGAACACCAGGATGTTACTTTTGGTGACCGCTTATCACTTGCCCTATTTATTTATTTATTTATTGTAGCCCTTATTTTAAAAGACAGATAAAAATCAACTTTCAGTGACTTCCTCTAGAAAACAGAGACACAACTAGCAGTCTTCTATATTCACCAAGTATTGCTGTGCAAGGTTTCATTTGAGGCAGAAGTGGACAGGGTTCACCCCTGGAACTTGTTTGTTGTGCCAAGGCCCAGAGCCAGGAAAATAGAGACACTTGAATGTCTTTGAACATGCACAGAGTGCCTTTTCTTCATTGCAAGGTAACAAGTCCCCAGTGCATCTGAGATCAGGGGGGAGTGCTTGTAATGAAATGGCAGCAAATCCTTAGTTACTTTATTATTGTATTGTATTTTTACTACCAGATAGGGGGAGAGGTGCTCATGGGGGTTTCTGCGTTATGTGCCAAAATAATCTGACTGCCTTTGGGTACTATGCATCTTGACTTTTGGAAGGGGGGCATTTGCTGCTGCTCCTAAGCAGGCAGAATGTCTTGGACCAGCCCTAAATTAAAGTACTGTATTCTACTGCGCCTTATATGAAAAGTATATGAAGGTCAGATCAGAAGTCTAAATGCTCACCTTGTGCAAAAAGAGGAGAAAGGCAAGCAATTTGCTTCATAAAGCACTGGGAGTTTATGCTAGATGGTGCATCTTACTGGTTCTGCATCTCGGAGCACAGGTGGCAAACTTTCTGGGCGGTACAATTTCGGGGACTGCAGGTAGGGGCTGACATGATAGAATGCACCTTCCTACAAACAGAATTCCCTGCATTAAAACAAAACAAAACACCTAGATGTCATGGGGAAGGGTTCTAGATTGCCCATTTAGATTCATATATGCAGGATTTTTAACACTTTTGGATTGAGGAGGAGTGTTCTATCACACAATTGGAACAACAAAGTGGTACCCTGTTGAGAACTAGGCCTATATATATAATGCCAAGAGAGCCACGCACCTCTCTTGACTCTAGCTAGCCTGAGCAGTTCACATGTCCTCTTAGAACAGCTTTCCCCATCCTGGTGTCCTCCAAATGTTTTGGGCTTCAACTCCCAGGATTCCCATGCTGTCTGGGGTTGATGGGAGCTGTAGCCCAAAACTTCTGGAGGGTCTCGGGCTGGGGAGGGCTGGATTAGAACTCTGATGTCACTGAACCTGGGGGTCACTTCCAGAAGGACCTTTGGAGGGATTTTCTCTGACCTGAAGGACTTTTGCCAAGTGGTTGCTATACAATATACTAATCTCCAAATCAAGATGGGAAAGTGTCCCTCACACTGCAAAACAGCCTTCCTCCAGATGTTTTGGACTGCAACCCCATCATCCCTGACCATTGGCCATGCTGTCTGGGGCTAATGGGAGTTGTAGTCAAAAAACATCTGGAGGTTACCATGTTGGGGAAGGCTGCTTTAGAATACAGGCAGTCCCCGACTTAAGAACATCCAATTTACAGACAACCCATACTTAAGAATGGACTTCTGGGTTCCCCAGCACTATGTTGTGCGTAATTTATGCAATTTGCGTAAATGCCGATTTTAACTTATAGAACGCTATGCTGTCCCGACTTACATACAAATTCGACTTAAAGACATTCTTAAGAACGAAAGTCGTTTGTAACCTGGGGACTGCCTCTGTATATTCAAAGAGTTGTATCCAGTGTTAGTCTAACTTAAGTCCCATTCATTTCAGTGGATCTACTCTAAATAGGAGTGACATTGGATACAACCCATAAGTGTTAATGTTACAATCAAATTAATACCTCCCCAGGATTAAACCCTCATAGTACTCAGGATTAACAACTCAGTTAAGTGGAAGTACTTGGTCTGAAACCAATTTATACAAGTGTGTCATGGAAGCAAGCACATTGAGAGCACTGCTAGGCTAATGTCCAAGCCTGGAATTCTGTGCACAGTCCAATTGCAGCTTTTCAGCTAAAATGAAGTGTTTCTGGATACTGCTACAAGTCCCAATGAAGTCAATGGAGTCAAACTACTGTAAATCCTGTGGGTTGGAACCAGACTTAGTCATAGTTAGAACAGACCTACTGAAAACAATAGGCCTTAAGTTAGTCAATGGGACTTAAGTCCCATTCTTTTCAGTGGGTCTACTCTAAATATGAATAAATCTGGTTCCAACCCTGTTACTTTGACTTCAATGGGCTGTGGGCTTTGCTGGGTATAATTAACATCTTAAACTTATAGTCTACTGTCAGAAGTGGGACGGGGGGGGGAGAACCACCCCACCACCAGTCTCCAGAGTCAAAATTGTAACCCTATAGCCGAAAACCTTCAGTTACTTCGAAGTAAATCCCAGGTGTGCCAATGGAAATTGCGCCCGTGTAAGTGGCTGTAATCCTCTGCAAACTTACTTTGGAGTAAGTCTCAGGGGAATTTATTTCCGAGTGGCATGCATAAGAGGGGGTATTAGATCCTTTCATGTGCATCTTTGAGGCTTCCTACCACGTGTGCATGCGAGAAAGACAGCGGAAAGGGGAAATTCCAGTGTATTTTATCGTCGATTTTTTTCCAGGTTTAGTTTAAAACTATTTAAACCTCACGTGTGAAAAAAAAATCACTTGGATGCTAGTCTATCTTGGGATAATTCTAATACGATGTTCCTTAGGTGTGTTTTGTTTTGTTTTGTGGCAGGAATGGGGGGCACGGACCACACAAGTAATCCCTTTTAATCTGGTCTGCTTGGTTTTAAGCAGATTTCGCTTCAAGTAATTTTTTTGGCTGAAAAAAGTTACTATAACTAGGCGGACGATCCCTTAAACTTATCAGAAAATAAGTTCCATACAACTCTAGTCCAATCGATCAATGTCAGTCAGTCCACATAAAGTGGATCATGTTTAAACAGGTTTTAATGCAACTAGTATTCCAAATTATTAACGGTATAGGTCACAGTGTACCAACGACCTATCTTACTACGCAACTTCGTTACAGTTTCCTGTTCTGAATCCCTGCCCCAGAAAGATTTGTTTGTGTTTGGCTTTTCGTGTTCTCGGTTGCTTGGGAAAGTTTCTTTGAGCTTTCAGTTTTGCGTTATTTGAGTCTTCATTTCTATAGAAATCAGAAAGGACTATTCCTTAGACTGGTTCTAACTTTTACTCGAAAATAACATTATTTGACCGACAGCTTACAAAAATGTAGGAACCCAGAATAGCCAGGTTTCTGGGCATTTATTCCGCAGTATTCCTGAAGGTGTTTCACAGAAAGAAAGAAAAAAGGGATTTGAGAGGGTCTACTTCGGAGTAAGTGGCTGATGAACTTGCTTTCTCTCCATTGCAAAGGGTTTAGAGTCAGATCCAGGAGTCTTTTTGAAGTCAAGTATTTGGACCAACGTAATGTACACCTGGGTTCTGTACACATTCGGTTGTAGTAGTCATGCTTAGAGTAGACCCACTGAAATCATGACTAACGTAACCCCCAGATGTAGCATAACTACATCTGGATACAGCCCATTACAGAGAAGTAACCCTCTCCCTCCCCTTGATATTCTAAGTAATGTGTCTACAATGGGTGAGTGGGTGTTCGTTTAAAACAGGGGCAAACAGCCTGCTGCCCTCCAGATGTTTTGGACTACAACTCCCATCAGCCTCAGCCAACATGGCCAATGATCGGGGGCTATGGGAATTGTAGTCCAAAACATCTGGAGGGTACCAGGTTGCCTGCCTACCCCTCGTTTAAATTATGTCAAGGTCCAACCATTTTCAACTGGTTCCCGGGATTCAACGCTGGTCAAGCGAATATTTAAAAAGAAGCCAGTGTTTCCATCAGGTGTTAAGTCAGCCCTGAGTGACTGTTGATGTTTGTCGTGTACTCAATATCCTGACATCCACTGAAGGTGATGACAAAAGTCCCGCTCACCTAAACGGCACAGGCAATCTCCCTCTGACCCTAAGCTTCCTAGCGACGCATCTATTCTACATCCATACTTGGAGTAATGTCATAAATCATTTCCCTGTAATAATGAGATCAATTCACGTGGCAAGAACCGGAAGATGATGCGGGCTCTTCTCCATTCAAACAATTAGCCAGTGTGGTGTAGTGCTTAGAGTGTTAGGTTCGGACTCGGGAGATCCAGGTTCTAGTCCTCACTAGGCCACGAAGGGCCAGCCACTGACTCTCGGCCCAGCTTACCTCACAGGGTTGTTGTGGGGATAAAAAGGAGAGGAGGAGGAGAATTATGTAAGCTGCCTTGGGTTCCTTGCAAGAGGGAAAAAGGTGGGATATAAATGTAATAGTAATAGTAATAATAGCAACAACAACAACAACAACAGTAATAATAATAATAGTAATAATAATTCAGTCTGCTCTTTTTAAATTACAGAAGGTTCTTGTCTTGTTCTTTTTATTATTATTTTGGAGTATTATTGGCATGAACTCAGTCAATCTCTCCTATGGACCGACAGAACTGGAGAATAATTTACCAAAATTTTAAGTAAATAAATACATTAGCAAAGCTTTTCACGCGAAAGGTGATTCCTTCCCACGGACGTTTGACTTCCTGTGTTTTGGAATGCAGCCTCTTAAAATCCACTTTGGCTCGCTGACCCCTCCTTCTCTCCTCTCCCGCCCCCTCCATCCCCCCTTTCGTTCACACCAGACTTCTTTTATTGCTTTATAACCCTCCTTAAAGTTTCAGCCATCAGAGTTTTCGGGAGGAGGGGAGGGGGGACAGGAATCGGGCTTAGCCATCTTGCCACTTTTACAAGTCCTGTTCCTCACCCCAACCCCAACCCCCCCCCCGCCCCGCGCGCACTTTGGAACAGTTTGGTCTGCTGGGGAGAGCCCCAGAAGAGGCGACGCAAGGGGAACCTCAGAACGGCTTTGTGGGATCCCTGCCGTGGCCGCCCAACATTCTGCCTCCAGCAGCGGCCAGCCAGATCTCTCCTGGATGCTGCCCAGCAAGGCAGGGAAGTTACAGCCTCTCTCCTTCTCTCTTTTTTGCGTCTACCCGGCGTTTGCTATTCAGACAGGTATACTGCCTCTGAACATGGCGGCTCCAATATCGGCTAATGGTTTTTTTTTCTTCCTCTGAGGGACCCACTTTCATCAGCTGCTTAGGAAACAGAAATCCACACGCTCGTCCCAGCTCAGCGAGCCACGAACCTTTTACACCACAGCCATTACAAATAAAATTTAAAAATCCTATAGACTTGAATGGTTGTGCACAACAGCCGCCTGGACGCGTAACCAAAGTGTCCAGGGCCTGAGGTAGAAAAAAGTGGGGCGGTGGTTGGTTGAGAGGATCTCACAGACGTGATGGACTTTCAGGGTTGCTTAAAATGTCCTTCCCCTCCCCCCCATACATATTCATCCAAATAAACTTTGAATCGGTACTCACTCACAGCGGAATTCACACGTTCCTTTCCTCAAAAGCAATTAAGGGGTGAGTTAGACTGCCGGTTTGGCCGCTTCTTCACACAACTATTTTTAAAAGCCTGGTCTAACCGCTACACACGCACACTCACGGCTCCCGTGCATGATCCTTGCTATTTTGGACTACTGAAATCTCATAGAACACCGGGTCGTGTCCCCCCCTCCTCTTTTTCTTCCAGGCCCTCTTTATTTAAGTGAATAAAAGTTTAAAGCTGGAGGTTATTTATTGTTCCGCCGAGATAAGTCCTGAGTGGCTCTTTCAAAGCACGTGATTCCAATAAACTTTGTTTTATGGCTTGAGAGTTGACAAGCCAAAATATAATTCCCACCATAAATTAGTTTAAGAGCATACAAGTGCAGATGCTTTAGTTCCTGGAAGGCAGTGACAGGGAAAGTGTGCGGCAGGAGCCCTCTGCCTGAATCCAAGCGTCAGGAGGTCCTTTTCTTCTCTCGGGTTCCTTCCTCTTCCCTTTGGGAAAGCTTCCAGTAAGTCTCTTCTTCCTCTCCATTCGTGAGTTAGTTTCTCCAGTGACTTTGCTGTGCGTTTGATACAGGAAGGATTAGACCAAATCCGGGGAAGCCCGGAAATATTGTAGGAATAAGTTTGAATCGGATTTGCTTCATGCCAAAAACCAGACACAGTTCAAATGCTTAAGCTAACAGTTGCCAGTAAATCGCATTATTATTATTATTATTATTATTATTATTATTATTATTATTATTATTATTATTATTATTATTAAAATCAACCTACTAGATCGTTACTTAATGTTCCATTTGCAGAGATTTCCCTCTAATGGCCCTGTTATTCTAGAAGGAAGCTGAAGGAAGGGGAGGGAAGGGAAACCCTTGAGACACGAGGGTACAAACTATGGAATTATGGCTACCCACTTAAACTGTTCTGTGTGTTTAGACAGTCCCTCTCAAGGATAATGCAAGCCATGCGATGGATGGAGTAAAGGAAATGGTTTTTAAATGAATAAATTAATTAACTTGGTTATTACTCTTTGTAAACTTAAAAAGAGAGCGAGAGAATGTCTGCCTCCACGTGGGCGATAATGTAGAACTTATTTATTTGTGAAAAGGAAGACACACAAACACACACACACAGAGAGAGAGAGAGAGAGAGAAGGAAGACCTCTTTAAGTAAGCATTATAATTAAATATATAATTATAGGGTCATGTTAAGAAAATTGTGTTGACTTTTAGGTCGTGGACCTTAAAGTAATCCCAGATACGTGAATAAATAGGTGGTTATAAGGCTTCAGGAATTCTGTACACTGGTAAGGTTTCTATCACGTTTGGGGGTGTACCAAATGAAGACGGCCCTTGAGAAGGAAGGTCTTCTACAGATATGTTTTGTAGTAGAGTTGAAAATGCTAGTCAAAGCGATCCTTTAAAATATAGGATATATTTGGCTAGAGGATTTAATTTGGCTGGTTCCTTTCATACCATCATCCATCCATCATCATCTATCTTCACCATCAAAATAATAAATAAGTAATCATAAACAAATGAGAAAGTGTGTGCTAATTTTTCGCCTTTAAAGGCAGTGCCTGTGTGTTCTCAGAATTGCTCATGGATACATAGAGAGTTGCAAATGATAGGTTTCTCAGATCAGGATCAATGTCCTCAATACGTGAAACATTATCAAACGGGTTTCTTCAATTTCTCCCTCTCTTTCTCTCTCTTTAATTGCAACAGGTTCGGGACAATGGAAGGACAGCTACAGTAAGTGAACTCTTCCCTTTTTGCAAAATTTGCTGGGCTTCCAAACATTACCTTGGAAACGTTGACATTGTAAACAGAGGGCATTTTATTCTTGATGTTCCTGTGAGGTTGTTGGTACTGGATGGCTGTTGGGGCTTCAGTTCTCTTTCTTCCATCCTCCTCGGTGTCTATGACTGCAGATCGCAGCAAACGCTGACTGTACAGTTTCTAGGGAGATAATAATTACAGGACTGCTCTGCACAGGTGCAAGTTGTCATATTCTGCCTCTCTCAAGCACTTTCCAGCTAATGAGCAGGATTAGCATTTTAAGAGGATAAAGTTATGCAGTGTCTCCCTGTGCAAATGTTGAATCTATCATGCATAGAACTGTTGGCTGCCCTTTTCCTGTAGATTCAAAATGCAGCTTTTCTTTGTGGTCTGACCCTGCAGCCTGTGAGAATGAACGAATGTTCTAATGACGTGTCATGCTCTATATCGTAAATCTCCTCCCTTCAGTCAGAACAAGTTTATTTGGAAATAAAGGCCCGTTTGTTTCAATGGAAACATATATTACTAGCAAATAGGCTTAGGATCGCAACCAAGATGATGGAATGATGTTATTGGTAAATGTTGTGATGACATTGCTACTCTGAGTCAATGAACTCTTCACGAGTTCGAGTGGCTAACATTTATATGAATCAATTGCCAAGGAAAGTATTACCGTCTGAATGCAGAGGAAGTGGGTTAATTGTGAGTTATTTTGGAGGAAGAAATAATTTGGGGGAGAGAGGGAAGGAGGGAGATGGTTCTATTTCAACAAAGGAGACAGAGATAATATGACTAGTTCAATGGTTGCAAGTTTCTATGGCACAATGATATGTATTAATGTATTTTAGCCTGATGTTTTCGAATACAATGCATTACTTTTCTTTTTAGAACCACCAGCTCGTTATGTTCCTCCACCCTCTAAACGCGATTCTTTTCAGCAAAGCTTCTCTCTCCTTCCCAGCCCCCCCTCCACCTTTTTCCTGCTCTCTGAGAAACGTCTCTTGCTACCTTTACATTCCAGGCTGATATATCGATCTCTCTGTTTAAAATCGCAATATTGCTTTTGTATGGATTTTTTATGGCTTTAAACCACTAAGGAATGGGGCTGGATTTCTCACATTTTCTCTCCTAGATAAACCCAAATGCTCTTGGCTCTTGCTTCAGTTTTCTTTGGCCAGTCCTTAAAACGCTTTAAAAAAACACACAACAACTTTCTTTTCTATTCTTTCTACTACTTCTTTTTTTTTTTAAGGAAAAAAATCTTCCCTAAACTTAGCTTTAGCATACTGATTATGAACCAGAATACAAAAAGGCCTGATGGATCAAAAGAATTTGTATGGGCACTTGAGCAGGAGGTGAATATTTAACGCTTTTGTTCATCAATAACTCCTTTGGCTTTGACCTGTCTGAGCAAGTCTCGCAAAAAGGTGAAACGCAGGTCACAGCGTCTCACAAATATGAAAATCTGTGCTATTGCACAAAATATTGGAGTGATTTTATTTTATTATTTTTTTGCTCCTTTGGATGACTGCCTTATATGGATCCACCCCCCAGAAGTAACATATTTTGCAGAACCCCCCAAAAGGCGTAGCTTCTGTAGAGTTGGATGCTTGGACACATTCAGCATTTCTTGGTTAAATGCTTATTAATAAAAAGGAGCAAGGGTGGATAGAACCCACTCACCCTTCTAATAAGAAATTATAACGCCTCTTCAGCCAACTCCGAAATAGGTATGGAATAGATTCAGAAATTCATTAAGAGAACCACTTACTCTCCTGTTTCCACCGGTCGCCATTTCCAAGCAAAGGAGCAGTTCCCAGTTTAAGAAGCGTTTTTACTCACAGATGCTTAATGCCCTACACACACACACACACACACACACACACACACACATACATATATATATATATATATATAGAGAGAGAGAGAGAGAGAGAGAGAGAGAGAGAGAGAACGCACTCTAATTTCTCCCAAGGTTTGTTGTTTAAAACAGCCAAGGGAGGGAGCTGACCACAAGACAGTACGCAGAAATCGGGTCAGCCACAATACATGAACTTTTGGACTCTACTGTGTTGTCAACAAAGTAGAAATATGAAAGACTGGGGTGTTTGTCAATGATTTAGAATGACCTCCTGCCCTGCCCTCCACCGTAAATGCTACTGCATGAAAAACAAAAGTACAGGTTTGTGTGTGTTTAAGGTTCAGATACTCCCCGCTATTAGGAGATATGGCTTAAAACTAGCGGCATGAAGGTAAAAAAAAAAGTTTTATTTTAAAAAACGAATAATTCTCTTTCTCCTGGAAGAGATAGTCCCTTTGCGCTAGGACATTTATTTTGGCAGTGAAAGATGGTGGTGGTGATGATTTTACAAAAAATAGTTGAAATCCCTGCCTTTTCTTGTAAGTAAACCCCTATCATTTCAAATGTTGTGCAATTTCATTTCCTCGAGTACATATTATTTAAATGCTGAAGCATCCAGAGCGTTTCTCTCATAGGCTCTCAGCAATCCGTTGTTAGAAATCTTGAAACACCGTGATAGCGATCAATGTCACAACAACACTTTTTATTTTTTGGTTTGTTTTCCAATGAAATCATTACATTCTTCCAATCCATAATTTTCAGACCTTTACCCCGACAGAGAGTAGTATGCATTTCTTCGGAGCGAGTCAGAGGGATCCCAACATTACAGTGACGCTGCCTTTGTTACCCTCTGTAGATGAAAACAGAATGTTATTACGTTGTCTATATATACCCTGTAGAACCGAATTTGTGTGGTATTTACATAGTCACAGATTCGATTCTAGGGGAATATATGGTCGATGCAAAAACTTCACCTTTCTGCAAATGGTTAGAAGTTTTAAAGGTAGAAGATATCCAAAGACACATGCATGCTGGATAATATTGCCTCGCGCTGGTATACTGAGACAATTCTTCATAGTTCCTTGTTTGTCGCTTAGTAGTGCATCCCATCACAAACCTGTTCATATAAATATAATTAGTAAAAGAATCGGGGGGGAAATGCTAGTTGGCCAGTGAATATGCTTTTTAAAAAAAAATAATAATAATGTTTTTGATGATGATGATGATGATGATGATGATAATAATAATAATGTGGGTGGCCAGAATAACTCTGATATTAGCGACAACCCCCCCCCCCATTCCCCATGCTCCAATGTTCCCCAGATTTTAAGACTAACATTGGATGACCCTGGAAACAGTAATATCTTTTTACTTGTTACAAACAATTGACTATTGGAATGATCTGATTAAACTATATATATATATATATATATATATATATGCCTTTTCAAAAAGAAAAGTTGAACTTCACAACTCTAGGTTTCTTGTTATCAGTATGTTTAAAAACAACAAGAACATTTGTTTTGACACTGGCAAAGTAAATTCGAAGCTAGTTACTCATTGCCTAATTTTATTCTGCCCAACTAGATTCTGGTAACTTTTGGTTGACCCCTACCAAACAATGGTAGGGCCGATCCATTGTACATCCTATGTTTGATGTCTTCTTCTGGTTTCCTATCCTTTCCCTGATGTTTAATGCTTGCTTCATTCTTGCTGCCTTTATCCCTTTGGCACATCTCTTTTGCTGAAATGTAACCCACTAATGTTTTCATATCATTGCCAAAAATTTAAACTAAAGGGCATCAAAGGTTAGAAAAGTCAGGGGAGACAAAAGGCTTTGATTTACCTGGGGGAGGGGGGGAAGAGGGCAGATGGGGTGGGGGCTGGGGGTGTCACTGAGCTGGCCATCAATTGATGAATCGTGTTTTATGGCATTCATATCTCCTTTGGGTGGAGGGGGGGGGAATCAGATAGCATGTGGGTCCACTTGATTACCCGTATATTATTTAGTGAAATTTGTGGAAATTATGAGGTGCACACACAAATCCGGTGATAAACCTCCCTGCCTCCCGATTGGCTGAGCCAGTCACATGGGTGCCTAACTTTATTCAGTTGACAGCAAGTAGGAGGGCTCTGTGGAAGGAGAAAAAAAGACAACACGAGAAAAATTAGTATTTTCTACCTTCCGAAATTAATGGCCATGAGTTCCTATATGGTGAACTCTAAGTATGTGGACCCCAAATTTCCCCCTTGCGAGGAATATCTGCAGAACAGCTACCTAGCTGAGCAGGGCTCAGATTATTACGGTGCCTCGCAAGGCTCTGACTTCCAGCACCAGGGAATCTATCCACGGTCAAACTACGGCGAGCAGCCCTATAGTTGTAGCAATGCCCAGGGCTCTGCAGTGCAGCCGCGGGGTCACGGGCAGGAGCAATCCGGCCCACCGAGCCACTTTCCCGGGCAAACTGAGCACTGCCCGCCGCCTCCAGTGCCGGCCACGAGGACCTGCAGCCAGCAGCCCAACCTCAAAAGCCCCCACGGGTCACCCGCGGCGGCAGCCGGAGCAGCCACAGCAGCAATGAAGCAGCCAGCGGTGGTTTATCCCTGGATGAAGAAAGTCCACGTTAACTCGGGTAAGCAGCAGCTTCTTCTATCCATCTTTTCCCCCCCCAACACACACCTCCTACTCGCCTTCTCCCCCCCCCCCCGCCCAGAGTCTTCTCCAGACTCCACGATGAGAGATATGGAGTTGAAATCGAGCTAGCCAATTACACTCGCCATAAATTTTTATGGCTGAGGAAATAGGCCTCTCGGCCATGTGGCTGGAGCAGAAGCAGATTCCATTTCAGAAAAATCCTGGGGATTTTTAAAGTCTACCATGTGAGTGAGTGAGTGAGTGAGTGAATGAGAGAGAGAGAGAGAGAGAGAGAGAGAGAGAGAAGGAAAGAAGGGAAGCCCATCTGTTATTAGCAGCGAATGTAATGGTGTATATAATGGCCTCATAGTCGCTCGTGGGTCTCATTTTGCTTTCGCAACGTCTAGTGAGAAAGTCAGGATTAGCTTGTGGGTTTTTTTGGGGGGTCGCTGTTAAGTCCTGCCTATTATTTTTCTTTCCCTCAGTGAATCCTAATTACACCGGAGGAGAACCTAAACGCTCCAGAACAGCCTACACGAGGCAGCAAGTCCTTGAACTGGAAAAGGAATTCCATTTTAACCGGTACTTGACTAGGCGCCGCCGGATTGAAATAGCCCACACTTTGTGTCTCTCTGAACGCCAGATCAAGATCTGGTTTCAGAACAGGAGGATGAAGTGGAAAAAAGACCACAAACTGCCCAACACGAAGGGCCGATCCTCTAGTTCTTCCTCTGCCTCCAGCCAACACTTACAGACGGTTTCCAAGGAGCATCAGACTGACTTGACAAGTTTGTAGGAATTAGGAAACTTGAAAATGGTCCGTTTCAGCGATTTGGGTCGGAACTAAGCTGCCCAGGACAAACACACACACATGCACAGATACAGATACATAAACATAAACACATAGAGCTATACAAACACACAGGCTGGCTAAGCAGAAACCAGCATATAGCAGCTAACAACTCCCAAAGTGTCCTCCTCTTGCTTTAAGATACTGGAGAAAAACCCAACGGTCTTATGGATTTCAATAGGAATAAAGCAAAACTGCACAACCGAACAAACAAACAAACAAACAAATAAACTCTGCATCCAGGTGGTGAGAAAGTGATATCTATATCTATATAAATATCTATATATAAAAATATAATATTTTTAAAATAAAACTCCTCTGTGGACGCACCACTGCAAACGAAACCGTTTGGTGTTGCGCCTGAAATCTGCAAGGGAAGATTTGGGTGCTTGATTCCGAGTTAGTGGTTTTCTCATGTTTCCCCAGTCTGTGTCATTCGGGGTTGTGCATTTGGGTAAGTCCAAAACTGGAGTCTGCGCTGAAAAACATGTGAACTCTCCTCTTCCTTTCCCCTCCTGATGCATTATCATGAAAATAAAATTAAAAGCTTACCCATCCCTCTAACTTTTTTCAGAAATATTTTTAAAAATATGAAGTGAAACGGGTTATTTTTTATTATTATTGTATTAGTGTATTTATTTATTTGTTGGTTAGGTAAAGGAAAAGAAAAAGGTTAGAGAAGAGTCAAACCAAAAATACAAAAGAGGATGAAAGCGAGTATCCTCCCCACCCCCCACCCCGTGTTACCGAGATTTTGTTTATGAAAGCAGAGAACTTTCTCTCCTTCCTCTCTTCCTCCCACCCTTACTCCTTTTTCTGATTCTTCTGTATATAGGAAAATGTTTTCTAGCTTTTAGAGAGAACTATTTCATTCCTAGGATATCCTTTTGAAATGGAATGGAATGAAAACGTTTCCTTTTGTTCATGCTTGTACTTTGGGCCAAGGGGGCGGGGAAGGGACCCCAAACAAACTGTACACAAAAAAGGAAACAAAACAAACAAAAATGTAGTGAATATTCCAAGTGATTTGTGACATCGAAGAAATTTATTTTCTATTCAGACTAGGTGACGTGTTTTACTTTAACTATCATATTTTGAATTCAACTGTTGTGTTAGTTTAAAAAACGAAAAAAACGGAATGGACTGGATGTTTTGGCTGGAAAGGGCTGGGTTTCTTTTGATTCAGTCCTTACTGGGGAAACTTGGATATATCTTAAGATAATGTTTGAGAAACAGGAAATCCTTGCTGAGGGAAGAATGGGTCCTGATATACTTTGGCATAAACCCCATGCCTCTTAGACCGATGTGTAAGGGTGCACGTTTATTATTTGTTTTTAAACAGCAATCCGGATTTGCTGGGAGTATCTTAACCGATCAGATCACAAAGGAAACTAAAAGAATAGTTCCTTGCAATTACTTGGGATAGGAGAAACAAAGATCCCCCCCCCCCCAACACATAGGCAAAGGTTCTAGCAACTGGAGAAGCGGGAACGCGAGGTGGGTTCGTTTAAGTCCACATTCCCCTTAAATTTACAGCCCATGTTTACTCGGAAGTAAATCAGATCATTTCAATGGGACTTCATCCCCAGTGCCTGATAGGGTTGCAGCCTTCAAGCGCATTCTGAATTCTAAGAATGGAGATATCTGGATCCTAGGAATGAAATCTAGCATCGTCTGTGCTGGTCTCCAAGGGGCAGAATAGCCTCATTGGATTCGTTTTATAGTAGCCCCAGCTCTGAATGCTTTCCTTGATTTCAAAAGAGAAAGGGACGGTGGTGGTAAGAAGGGATCTATGTTTCTAAACAATACTACCAGATATCCATATTTAATTTAGTGGACCATGATCCTATTAGCTTAGCAGTTCGTTTTGGCCGTGGTGCTTTCTCTGAAGTAAGGTGTTTATTTGGAAGTCAGTCCCGAGGGACTTAGGATCGGGATCTCCGAAGACATGTCCTTTTGTGTCAGGTCGTGGAGCCCCTTCTTTGTTCTCCGCCTACTTCTCAGGCTCGGACCGTCCCGGGCTTCCCTTGAATATCCGCCCGTCGTGATATTAAAGATGGATATTCCTGCATTATCCGCGTCATTGTCTCTATGACAAAAAAGCGCCGGGTTCATACATAGTGAAGACGTCTTCTTTTCTGACGCCTTCACGTTGAGAGGCTGAAAAGGTGGTGGTCCCCCCCCCCTTTTAACTGAAGTTCGGCTAAATTGTAGAAACAGGTTCATCCAGAGGACAAATTTTCTATTCGATTAGCCGTATTTCAGCCTGGAGGAATGACCTCTAAACCCTTAACCTCTTGGACCTGAAGAAGTCCTCTTTGCCTTTTCTGTAGCACAGAAAAGCAGCAAGAGGCAGCCGTTGGGAAACCCTGGCCTCAAATACCGAGATCTAAAAACCCTGAAGTCCTAAAAAGAAAAAAGAAAAAAAGAAAAGAAAAAAAGGGGAGGGGGAGGAAAAACACCAGCCTAACTCTGGATGGATGGCCACTATGCTTACATTTCATCTAGTCCCTGTCGAGAGTCTTGTCTCAACAGAAGCTCTGGATTAGTTTGATTTAAGAAAAGGGAAGGCAGCCCTTGCTTACTTGAGGCCTGTGCTGAGTGGCTTGTGTCCCACGGCAGCAGCATGCCGTTTTGGAGGGGAAGTCAACAGCCCTGGCTTCCTTGCAGCCATTTGATTTAATCCCCTCCTATGGCATCCTTCCTAGGATGCCCGCCCTACTAAGTTCCTTGGGGTTTAGCTAAGTGCCTGATCCTATGCATGTTTATTCGGAAGTAAGCCCTGCGTTCAATGGGCGTTCCCTAATAAGTGTGCATGGGATGCCAGAGTAATAGTTTGGAAAGGGGGGGGGGGAGAATCTGCCAAAGGAGAAAGGGGAAAAGGAGAATTTCCCTTTGTGTGTCAGGCATTCTCTCCATCCTAAGCACGTTCACTAGGAAGTTATTGTCCAGCGACTTCAAGGGAGCTGACTTCTAACTTAAAACGTGTTTGGGACTGAAGACGTGAAGCCCAGTCATATTGATAGATAGACAAACAAACAGAAAGAATGATATACAGAAGTAGAGTTTCACTTACTTCAATGGGATTTAGGCCATAGGAAAGGTGGGCAGCCAAAGATTGTTTTGGGTAAGAGGCAGGCTGTAATGCTAAACGTACTTACAAGGAAATCATCTCTCATTGAGCCCAGTGGCACTTACTTCCGAGTAAACATGTTTCGAATGGGGCTGCCAATGGGACAAATTTGACTTCACAATGTAGCTCGTCTGCCCCCCACCTAAATGGAGTGAACTCAGAACGTGTGAAGAAAACAGAACTGACCCAAAGTCCTTTTGTAATGTTAATCTCCCCTGGACAAATGTTTGGTTCAAACTCTTCAAGTCCTGTTGGGTGGGTGGAGGGGAATTCCCTTTGAGCTGGGGAGGGGGGGTTGTTTTTTGAAAGTCTTAAATCTTCATTGCATTTATGTTGGTCAACCCTTGAAAGAGAATGATGGAAGTGGCAGAGTATCAAAAGGTTTCTGTTTGATGGGTCTGAGATGTAAACATTTGGCCAAAAATGAATTAGAAGAACACATCCTCACACACTACACCACCCCCTTCACTTCTTATAATCTTTCCTCACTTGTAAGGGGAGGGAGATGACTATGGTGCTGGCAATGATAATTCTAATGATACTTGTTTTTAACTGTGCTGAAAGTGGAGAGGGATGATCTTTCTTTCCCCCCTTACAGATACAAAGTTGTATGTTGCCATGACCTTTGTGATGGAGCCGCATTGTCCAACGGCAGTTCTCTATTGTTACCCTGAGACGTTTTATAGACTTTGCCAATGTTTTTGCTGCCTCTGATTAAAGAACTATTTATACAAATTATTTTGGTCTACATCCTCCATATGTATACATGTTTTTTGACACAATAAAAGGCGTAAAGAGTGATATTCTATTTCTTGACCAGAACAAGGTAGAATGGATACCTACCAAAAGAGCATGCATAGTATATATAGAGAGAGCGTGCGTGTGCACACACACACACACACACACACACTGACATATATTTATATATATATATATATATATATATATATATATATGAGAGAGAGAGAGAGAGAGAGAGAGAGAGAGAGAGAGGAGAAGGAGGAGAAGATACATGTTTGCCATCTCAGAGTGTAATTTCCATATGTCCAATTGTGAAAAGCAAATAACAGATCATTATTCTCTGGAGTATTGCTGTCTGTATTCCAGTCCCAATTCAGTGTGCAGGCAGATCCTATGCATGGTTGCTGAGATGGAGGTCTCACTGATTTCAAGTAAGTGTGCAAAGGATTGCAGTTTTATGCTCTATCTAGGGATGTTGAGGAGGAGTAGAGGAGGAGTTCCATAGCATAGGCTTACTTCCAAGTGAGCTTGCAATGGGTTACATTTTAGGCCTCAACATATGTATCACTCAGAAGTACATTCCAATAATCCCAGTCACAGTTACTTCCAAGTAGATAGCATAACAGCCGGATCTGGAATTCAGAGTGCAGTCCTATCCAGGCTTACCTGTGAGTAAGATCCAATGAAGCTAGTGGGACTTACTTTGGAGTGAACACGGATAGGATTGCGCTCTAAGTCCCACTGACTTCAGTGGAGCTTGCTCCAGGATCAAGGGGCATGTGCTTGAAAAATAAAGCAACAAGGCGATATCCACTGAAATGCATCTTTTATTTATTTTTAAGATGTCACTACTGCCCTTCCTCGAAGCTTCCAGGGAGGTTTACAAAAAATAGGATAAAAATCAAAATAAAATGTAATCTGTTACAGAGCATGTGAAAATATGCTGTGATATTACTCACTTGCTTTGCCTGATACCACTTACTTTCACTCTCTTTCCGTGAACCTTTACTATTAACCAGTATTTCATACATATCTTCAGGGTCAGGAATTAAGGCATTATTGGGCAGTGTCCCACTTATTTCCATGGGACTTACGCCCTCCACCCCAGTTTTGACCAGGATCCAAATAACCATGTCACTAATTCTGTCAGCCCAAGTAGGGCTTTGGTGGTGTTTCTTGGACAGGGGATCCCCTCAGCTCTCTCAGCTCTCTCATGACAAACTAGTTTAAAAACTGAGAGGAGTTTCCGAAGGCAATTTGTGTTATGGCTTGTGTGTGCGCGCGCGCGCGTGTGTGTCCACCCTCAGGTTAAAACAACAAGAACAACAATCCCACTGGGTTCAGCAAGTGCTTGGGTGTGATTAAAATAGCTCTTTGGATCCCGGCCAATGGGATGAAGGTCATGGTGCCAAATACTGATTAACCAAATCCTTTAGTCAGTTTTTAGTGTGTGTGTGTTGAAAACTACAGAACAATATCAAGCAGTCTATTACATGTAGCATGTTAGAGAGTTCTCATACATTACCCCAGTAGCCCTTACAACAAGCCTGTAAAGTAGGCCAGTATTATTATTCCCATATTACAGATGGGAGATCGAGGGTGAATGCTGGTGTCTTGCCTAAGGCCTCCTGGTGAGTTAAGTTCATGGCTGAGATGAGATTTGATCACTATACAACTCATGGCTATACTACACTACAGAACACAACCCTTGATGTTAAATGCTGCACTGATACACACAAGCACACACTAGGCCACCACCATGACCCCACCTTCAGGGAAGAACCCCCCCCTTAATAGAGTTGTCCCTCCCTGTCCCCCCCCCCAAGTATTTTTTTATCACTATCATATGCATGCTTACTCTCTGGTAACTGGGTTCAATGGGACTTCCGACTTCCACCCGGGAAGTATGTTAAGGCCAAAATCCTATGTGCACTTACTTGGGTTATGTAATTGAACTCAATGGAACTCACTCAGTTGAGAATAAACATGCATGGAATGTGGATATCACAGGATTGCATTCAGAACACCATATTTTATGGATTTACTCTGATTTTTTAACCTATTTACCTACTGATTTTGTTGGAATTTATTTCCAAGGTTCTTTGGATTGCAGTCTTAGCCAAGAATCCACAAACCCTTGAGAAGTAATCCACATCCCACTGGAAACTACTGCAGAGTTCACATTGGTTTTAATGGAGTTGGGTTGCATCCTTTGTCTGGAGTAGTCCCACTCAAGTGATTCATGCAATAATTCCAGCATGAATGTGCCTAAGGCTGGACTTGAAGCACAGGGGCCACAATCTGAGAGCTTAATCACATTGTAATGGATGGTCTTATATATTAAGACTTCCACCTCCACCACCACTAGAACGATAATGAGGGATCCAGACAGTCATACTTAGAGTAGACCTATTAATTTCTAAGTATATTTAAGTCTGGATCCAACCGATGATGATGATGATGATGATGATGATGATGATGATGATAAAAAATAAGGTCAATTATAATCAATGAGACTTGTTTCCAGGTGAATGTCTTTAGGACTGGGGTGTGACTGTATATATTATAATCAATATGTGGGAGTTGTAGGCCAAAGAGTCACATTCCAGACTTGGTCCTCCAGACCAGAGGTGGGCAGACTTTGTTTTTTCCTAGAACACCAAGATCCAGAAAACTGGAGCCTGGTGCAAGGGACATAACACTTAGAATAAAAGAATTCTGAGTCCAGGAATTTGTTTTGAGTTCCAGAACTGAATGGAGCTCACAGTTCTTTCTTTCACACAAAAACCCACTCTTAGTTACCCCCAAACTTTCTTCATCTCAGCAGTATAATTTAGGATGCGCGTGGGGAGTGGGGGGTGGGGAGGGTGCATTTTGCTGCTGCTATTGTTAATAAAGCGGGGGCCAGGAACCCTTGGTGATCGACTGCAAACCACTCAGAGATCTATCAGCAGATCCCGATCTACCTTCTGCCTACCCTTGCTCCAGTCCAGACCCGAAGGGAAGGCGAGGCACTATCTCCTGCTGTCAGTCGTTATCTTGGTAGGGCTCAAATCACAGTCAGTGAGGAGGGCAGCTAGAGTTTCTGTAGACTTTTATCAAGAAAGACTCCTCCTTCCTTCCGACATAAACACCCCTGACAGCAATAAAACATTTCTCTTTCCACGAGGTCGATGGCGCTATTTTTATCGGAGATATTTTGATTCCCCCCCCCCTTTGCACATGGTAGCTTGTCTTTTTCTTGAAGAGCAGCCAAGGCTGGAGTCAAAACCAAAAGGATCCTGGTGTGAGATAGAAACCCCATCAATGTATGGAAACGAGGCTTGATCTCCCTTTTATACCGGAGAGGCTGAGGAGGGATGTGTGTGTGTGTGTGTGTGTGTGTGTGTGTGTGTGTGTTTGTCAGTGCATCACCACCACCACCACCACCACCACCACCACCACCACCACCAGCAACAACAATAATAACTGTAACACAGCCACGACTGATAAAGATGAGGGACACATTTTATGATGAGCGGTTTCCAGGGTCTTCTTCTGCTGAACAGCTCCTCCCGTTCCCAGCAATACCATTTTGTATGTTCCATCTCCGCTAGTCGTTATTGTGAGGACGAGGAGGCGAAAGGCAGAATCGAGAACAAATTCTCCATCCACTTGTACAGTACAGTAAAGAGGGACTTTTAAATGGAGCGCCTCGAATCGCTTTCAACGGCCATGTTTGCCACACCATCTCCCTGATTTTCTTTTATTTTCTTTCTTTTTGCGGTGTGTGTGTGTGTGTGTGTGTGTGTGATGGTGGTGGTGGAGGTGGTGGAAGAAGAGAGGGTGGAGGAGGAGAGGGTTAAATATAACCATGTAGACCCAAATCATCTTGCTAGGGAAGAGTCACAGCAGACAGCAGACAGCCTCTCAAAGTGCAAGGAAGATGATAAGAATAGATTTTTCTCCAAGTCCTGACCACGTGATGGGCGAAATAATTAATTCAGCGCGTCCCTTAAGAAACACGGAGTCGTCATTAATCTGCCAAGCAAAGGACTCTATCAGACTTGAAAACTGAAGAGATCCCAAGAATATAATATACAAAGGGGCACAGGCTCTTTCTATGCACACCTAGCAATTTGGCTACAGCCGAAGGGGGGGAAAATTACCAATAATAAAAGAAAGAAAGAAAGCGGACCTTGGTATGTACACATTTTCTTTCTTTTCTTTTATATTTCGAAATCCTTAATGAACTTAGCTGTCAAATGCTTGACAAATAGGGCCCCTTCCCTTCCTGATTTGTAACCCTGCCCTAGTCAGAAGCTGTTCTAGGCATGTGTGTGGGGGTGGGGGGTAAGAGACACCCCAATGTTTACTCTTTATTATGAGATATTATGGTAATGTGTAACGTACGGGTCCTTCTGTGTTCCAACGGTGAAAGAGAGAGAGAGAAGAGGAAGGTTTGGCCAAAAGCTGCCTGTGTGGGGAAATGGGTGAAGATTTACTGGTTGTTTATATCTTACTGGGAACAATACTAGCTGTCAGTGCATCTGCTGCCCATTCTTAACTGGTGAGAAAAGGCCCCTGAACTTCTTTTCAAGCGAGGGTCGTAAATTTTTCTTTGCGTCATAATGGAAGGCTATAAAACGGAGTTGAAATTTTACCCAAGGCAGACTTTAACCAATAGATAATGAATTCTAAGGGTACTTCACCAGCACACACACACACCCCACACACACCCCACCCCCGCGCGCGCTTCAGACCCTGCTAGGCTGTAGTGTGGCATCCACTACACAAAGACGTGGTGATTTTGGATATTCCGGTTTTAGAATATATTTGTACGGGAGAGACGGAGGAAATACCTGCGAAAGGGACATCCCAGTGGAGTCGGCGTTTTGTAGAAGACACTCCGCCATTCTTTATCTGACACCCCCTTAGTGAAACGGGGATTTTGAGCTGCAATGCATGTGCAATGTCGATGCATTTGTGGCTGTGAGAGTGTATGTGAGTGAATGGATATAAATAGACACAGATACATAGACACACGCGCGCGCGCGTGTGTGTGTGTTGTAAACCTATGAAACTTTCCTTGTAAGTCTCTGGCTCTTTGGACATTTTTGTTTAGTTTTTTTGCAAGCGGTGTAGTGTTTTTGTTTTGTTTTTTTAAAGCCTCACTTGGAGACCTTTCTTTTAAAAACATACACACACAAAGTCAGATTGCTGTTTTTATTACTTCCGTGGCGTGTCAGGGAAGTTTCCTGCGTTATGAGTTATATATTCAAACAATAACACATTAATTCCATTATTCAAAGATGGCAAATGCTTATGGTTTGGGATAGTGGCTACGAAACGGAGCGGCTCTTTCAGAATCCGGACACACAGACACGGTTTATATTCTCTCGGCTTACCCTCGCCCCCCAAAAGAACCCAAAACTACACGAGGGCGAGAGCGCGAGCGAGAAACTCCGAACCTCCGAACACGGAAAAGGCCCTTTAATGATAACGCTGATTCCTGCATATCGCCCCGAATATTTTATCAGTTTGACAATTGCCGGGTTTGTTGTTATAAATCATCTTAAGCAATTCCTAGAAAGGTGCGAGGCTGCTCGGTGGTGTGTGCGCGCCAGAGAGAGTGTGATGGAGGGGTGGGGTGAGAAAGGGGGGAGAAAGAGAAGGAAGGAGGCCCTGCAAGGACTGTAAATCTTTCCATTTTATTGCTCTATGAACATATGTTTAGACTGAAAAAGCCTTAGATCCTTTCTCGAGTCTCATCTCGGCCAAACTGGAGTCCCCCACGCTCTCTTCTCGCCTACCTTCACACTTGGCTCGCAGCATTTCCAGTCTTAATGCGGTGTGTTGGGTTACTTGCTTGCTTGCTTGCTTGCTTGTTTTAAACACACAATTTATAGGTGGCCCTCCTGGGAGCGCGCGATTTCCTTTTTCTTCTCCCACCCACCCAAGAGATCTTTACAAGTCGTTGCTGGCTCTGCGGAGGGGTGTCTGTCTGGCTTCTTCATCCTCTTGTTCCTTGATCTTTCCTTGATTGGTTGTGCTGTGCTTTTCAGGTTCTGGTCTAAGGAAGGAGGAAAAGACATGTATGTATATTCCGCTCCCCCTTCCCCCCCAGCCCCAAATACAGAATCGTCTTTCTTCCCTTTCCGACGGCGAAAGATTTGACTGACAGGCGATTGCAAAGGGGAAAGGACAAGAAGGCGAGCGACATTCCTCACACGCTTAACTCCCATTGAAATCAGCTGGATCAATGGGATGCTCAGCTTGTCTGAGTGTGGAAAGCTAAGCAGGGTCAGGCCTGGTTGTTACTTGGATGGGAGACCCCTCCTCTAGTTTCCTGCATTGAGCAGGGGGTTGGACTCGATAGCCTTGTAGGCTCCTTCCAACTCTATGATCTATGAAATCTATGAAACCCATTTAGGCCTCAATCCTACAAACACTTACTAAGGAATAAGCTCCATTGAACACAGTTGGGGTTCACTTCTGAGTAAACATGTATAGGACTGAATTTGAAAGCAAGCTTCACATGGAAAGGGGCTTACTCCCCTGTATGCATGCATATGGTCAGACTACAGAAGAGCTTAATCTTGGCTGGATCGTGCTCCCGCAGATTTTAAGTTTACAAAAACACCATGAAATGTTCCAGATCCCCTGAATCGGAGTCCCCCCACCCACGAACTTCGATAACTAGACTCCAATCTTCCTCCTCCACCACCACCACCCCCGCCCCAATCCCCGTGTTTTAATGACCGGTTTGCAAAGTCAGGAGAAAGCAGAGTAATTTAGATAAATGCAACCACACACTTATGGTGAGAATTGTAAGGCAATACATTACTGTCAGATCTCCATGCTTTGGATGGTAATGAAATCTTAGGAGATTCTAGATTAGCTTGGGCGCTTTTACAGCTCCAAGTTACTTTAGAGACATCAGACTAAAAAAAAAAAAAAAAAAGCCGCAACACTAACACTGTGCTGAAACTGACTTGTTTGGGATATTATTTGTGCGAACAACTCGCGGGGTTATTGTATCTGAAGATGGTTTGTATACAGAGTCCTACCAGGGGGCGTTGCGACAGGGAAGGGCAGAAAGAGAGCATTTCTCTCAAGCACCAGGCTGGAGGCAGAAGTGTTAACGCGGTTGCTCTTTCATCTCCAGTGCTGGCCAAACCCAACTTTACCCGATTCGTTTCCCCCTATATATATATACACACACACACACACACACACACACACAGATTATTCCATGCTGCAAAGCTCAGGCAGAACTGAAGCCATCCCATATTGTCAATGGATTGTACAAAAATCGATTGTTCACGAGCAAGACTTCATAAACTACCACGCAATCCACCTTTCGTCCATCTTTCATCGTGAAGCTTTAAAGTAATAATTATTTTGAGGAGCAACGGGGGAGAAGCCCCTCCCCTGCCATTAACACAGCCCCCCTACACACACACACACACACACACACACACCTCTATTTGTTCTACCCACAGATTATTATTATTATAATTCTATAGAGATTCTTGAGCCAATTTTACTGCGGTGCTTTAATTTGTCGCACATGCACGACGAGGTCCGCCACCGCCAAGCCGCCACCACCACCTGCCCTGTGAAAGATTTCGCTAAGGTGAACGAGCCAACTGGACTTGTACGGATTTGGAAAGAACTCTGGAGCCCACCCTGCGCTGTGCTGCCCCTTGGCACTGGATTGTGAACGGACACTTTTAATGGACCAGGTCATTACAGTGCTCTTTGAAAGACATTTATCCATAGGAAGGTTTGTGGGTGCCTTTTGGCCCCCTGGGTTAGTCCATCCCAACTCCACAAACAACTAGACCAAGGATACCGGGGGAGGATTTTCAGAGTAACCCCAGTGAAAGTTCCAGCCTTAATCAAAAGCATCTCCTCTCTCAGGATCACGTGAACCAATATGCTTGTATTTTAAGGGAGCGCCTGTATTTCTTATGACAGAAGGCTTCCTCTATTGTTCTTTATTATATATATATATATATATATATATATTCTCACACACACACACACACACACACACACATTATAACGATGATGGTAGATAGCCTCATCGCTTGTTATTTACGAACAAAGCGAAATGATAAGTTGGCCAATTGGCATCTTATTCTGTGAAGTTGATCGTGAAGGGTTTTAAATTATTATTATTATTATTATTATTATTATTATTATTATTATTATTATTAACATACTCAGAATCCATTCGCCCTCTTTTATTGGAGCTCGACTCTTGGTTTTTTTATTCTATCGGGAATACTGGTCTATGGAAATGCCTGGGCAAACCCGCAAGATCAGGGTTAGGAGTGTATTGTCTGCAGAACAAAGGAGGAAGGATATATCCTCAAACCTGCAAACCCACAGTTTATGACCGAGAAGGACACTTTTAGGATAAGCAGGGATCCAGGTAAGCAACTGCATGAGCTTTAACCAAGATGGGGAATCTTGAATCCCAGGGTCCCCACCCCTTCCCCACCCCACCGCGGACTATAATGGGAAATGAAATAGAATCTGTAGAACAGGGACATGTGTGTATAGACATGTATCTTTAGAGATTTAGATGTTGTTGTTGTTGCTGCTGCTGCTGCTATTGTTGGAAACGTAGGGCTTTTCCAAATTGTAATCCCCTCCCCAGACAACCTGTGTTGGGGTGACCTGGAGAAGGAAAGTGGGGGGGGGAAGGATTTGGCATTATGAATGAATTAATTACACACTTAGAAAGAAAGAGAAAAGAAACACACTTTTGCGTTTAAGTAAGTAAAGCTCTTTGGGTACAATCCATGTCCCATTGAGTTCTATGGCCAAACTCCTTTGTATGTTAATAGCTCTGCTCTCTTTGCCTTGGACAGGCGGGCTGAGTGCAACTACTCAGTATACTATACATCTGTGCAGTCATATTTAAAACACACCCAGTGGAAATGGTGTCACTGCCGATTGTTTCTGCGGGACTCTTTCTGGAAACAGTAGCTTCCCCCTTTATCCTTTCTTTTGCCTGTTTGTTTCAATCTCAATCTGCCTTCTTCTCCGAATTACTTCCCCCCCACCAGCAACAAATAAAAAATGCTGACAAAACACCGACTTGTCATACATCCAATGTATTTGCATGGATCTATCAAAAAAGCAAAATGTCGCTAGGGTCTATGTATCTGCGTCTGTTCGAGTCTCTCCATAAACAAAGTAGCCACAATCCAACAGAGTTAAGACATATATCTACTCTCATTGATTTTCATGAACTATGCAGTCTGACCTTTTGCATGTTCACTGGGAAGTAAGTTCCACTGAGTTCAATGGGACTTACTCCACAGTAAAGGTGTTTGGGATTACAGCACAGGGGTGCCTAATTCTGTGCTGGATTGTTGCCAAAGATCACGTTATTAAAAATGTGTGGTAGCTAAACATCACCTTAGTATGTTTTCGCTGGCGTCAAGCATCTCAAAGGCATCTAAGCAAAGCCTATTTAAAAGAAGAGGCGTAAAAAGCCACCCCCGATTTTAAATACACTTACTTGGGCGTAAGTACAGAGGTTTTCAGTGGAACTCACTACCGTGACTAGACAAGGGTGTTACTGAATCCGGAGCACGTATTACTTGGAAGTAAACCGAATTGATTTCAACTAAACTCACTACCAAGTAAGTGTGCGTGGGACTGGATTGGTCATGCAGTCTGATCCACATATTTATTCTGGAAGTGAAGTCCCAATAAGTTCAATGGGGCTGATTCCCTGGTAAGTACTGGATAGGTTTCATCACGGGGTCTAATGTTTGTATGATTCTGAGGGCTTGGAGGACAGGAATTATTATTATTATTATTATTATTATTATTATTATTATTATTATTATTATTATTATTATTAAATCAAATTTCTTAAATTTTGCACAACACCCCTTCAAACCCATTGTAGTATAGATGGACCCTTGGTCTGATCTAGCATGCCTCTTATATGTTCTTATATTATGCTCTTATTTTCGCCGAATAATGGGAAGGAAGGAATGAAATGAACCTGCGCTTCGGTCAGTCTTGCGCTGGACTCGATCGGAAGAAGCTTCTCAGCAAGCCACCAACTCTTACACACACACGCACACGCTTTTCCTTGAGCTCTCATGCCTCCAAGCTGCGGGCCTGACAAGTTAGTCAGCCGAATCCAATTACGGCAAGCGGCATTTCATTTCGTTCCGCGATAGGGAACGCTCTTGGTTGGGACTTCACCTAAAATTTCAATCATCTCTATCTGTCTTGGGGGCCCCGGGCCTGAAGAATCCTCCAAGGTTGGCCCTCGGGTCTCCGTCAATCCCTGACGTTTTGGAAGCGCTCGGACTGAGGTCTGAGTCTCAGCAAGCGGCTTTCGCTCAAGATGCGCGCGAGGCCGCGGTGAGACGCGTGATCCCGAAGCACCCCCCACAACGCGGGTGACTTTCGCACCCAAATACGGATCCTAGCCCAAACCGGCTTGAAAATATTCCGTTTCATTTGATGATGATGATTATATTTGGGGTGGGTGTGGGTGGGATCATCTTGTTTTTAATGTTTCTAATCAGCATTTCCCCGCCTTGCTGTCTTGCGGCTGCAGAAGGATTCAGAAGTCGATAATTAATTAGACACAAAATGAAAACTTACCACGTTAATCAACAGCGGGTAACAATGACTGGCTTTTGCAAAGAATGATCCTTCCGCTCAGGCTATGGTGCTGCTGCCCCCCACCCCAACGCCGTCGCCTCCTTCCCCCCACCCCCACAACTTCAGCTTCCTTCTTACAATGTACACAGCGCTTATTTCTAAGGAACTCCGGTTTTGGGGTTGGTTTTTTTTTTTTTAATGGGCCGAAAAAAATAAATAAAACCACTTAAAGTTGACGTAAGCCCACGTGAATATATAAGACGTTTGGTGGGACAGGCCTTGGAGGATCGAGGACCTGGTTAGAGCATCGTGTGTGAGTGAGCAGCCAGCTCGACTTCCCCAAACTCCACGCTGCCAGCATAAATTAGAGGTTTGCTCGGAAGAGGGAAGGAAGCGAGGGCTGCATCCCAGCTGGGCTTTTATAGGGATATAAGAGAAGAAAGTTGGAAGCTCGCTTCGTTGCCAGCTATTCGAGGGGCTTCCGTGGGTTGTTCATTAAGTGGTGAGTTATAGCTGTGCAAGCCAAAGGTCATTTCAAAGGCTTATGCTCGTTAGATATTCTCCTTATAATGACCCAGGCTTCATTGTGGGGAGATCTCTCCCCCCCCCCACCCGCCCAGCCACCCCTTAGCACCAGTTCTGCTAATGTAAAAGTTCTGAGTTGGCAGATTCCGGTGAAAAATGGTGCCGGCCGCCGCCAAATAAATAGTGGGAGCTGATTTTCGGGGAGGCCGAGTAAATTATATGTTGTCTTAAATAAAAATGTTAAAAGTCTGCCTGGAGTACCCGATGTGAAATCCGAACGAGGACTGCCAAGATACGGGGAAGGGTGTGTGTGATGATGGCCGGACTTTTCTCGGTGTGACATCGCCCGGGCTAACCACAGCTATACATAATGCATGAGCCTCGGGGTACGGCGCGGGAGTCTCCCTGCTAGTTTCCATTCTTCTGAGTCAAATGGGTCTAAATCTGATTGTCTGAATGCCCCAGATGCTTGTGGCTATCGCGGGGTACAGGGTTAGATTCAATCAATACTCCCCTCCCACTTTGTGGGGTGCAAAACGTTACTGCTCACCACTATTACCGTTTTTGTATTCCCCCTCCATTCTCCACACTCCGCCCCCCCACCAACACACACGCACACGCAAAAGTGTAGAACAGAACCACACTCGCTGCACTCGTTCTTCTTAGAATGTGGTGGTGGTGGTGGGGTGATTTTAAAAAGCATGATTTCTATTCAGGTGTGTGGGTTTGTTGTTGTTTTCTTCCAATGATTACCGTACTTGTTTCCTTAAATGGTTAAATATTAGGAGGGGGAGTGTGTGTGTGTGCTTGTATCTGATTGTGTGGATTCGCATATACTGTACTGTATATGTTCAAATGACGATCAAGTCGCCCCAATATTTCATGAAAATCAAGTGACTTATTTTCAGTGACTGAAGAAACAAACTCTTATGCTGTATAGCCAAATAAGGCTGCAATCCCATTCACACCTACCTAGGAGTAAATCCCGTTTTATGGATGTAAGAGAAAACAGCGATGCTTAATATACACAGTATTTATTAAGCCCATGGTCCAAACCTGGGGAAAATCATAATACTTCCACTGAGTTTCCCCCTTTGTTCCAGGTACATCTCATCGTTTTATTCAAAGGAATCTGAAGATCCTACCAAAAGTGTTACAGATAAAATTCAAGAAAAAACGTAATTGTGGTGAGTTTTTTTTCCTTTTAAAAATGTTTTGCTTACATTCCTTGCCTCTCTTTCTCCACGTGGAGTTTACCAATAGATAATGCATTTTAAATGTGTGTGGGGGATATCATGGCAGCTGATTCCCCTAGGAGCCCAATACACATTATATAATATAACTGACATTCGATTTTCAAAAATTTGTTAATATTCAGTGGCCTTAAAGAAATACTTGTGAGTACACAGATAAAAGGTTATTACCATGAAGGTTATTTTTTGTCTAAGCAGAATTGATATCCTATCACGCCAGCCACTTCAGTAGATCATTATTAAAGGGGTGTGTGTGTAGCAAAAACCTCTAATGAAGCCGTACCACAACGATCCTGGTTTGTCCCACAAAATGTAGATGCTAATATTCTTTCAGCGACCATCGAATCCTATCAAATCAAACCCTGAAGGGAATGCTATTGCCAGGGTCCCCCCTCACCAGTTAAGCACTTTCAAGCCCCATGGATTCCATTGGGGAGAATGGAGCAGGGACTTAAATCCCCACCACTTCTGAAAACCCACCGGACTGGGGAGTGCTTAATGAAGAGCTCCTTTGAGTAAATTTACTGAGAGCATAACTGCGTTGTAAACTGCGAGTTGGTGAGCGGGAGAAAAGGGGGGAGCGCGTCCCTCTTAACAACAAACGCAGGCTGGCCTGCGTACAAGCTCCTAACGCCGAATATACACAATACTTCTGCCAACGTGGCCGCGATAGCCAATTGATGCAGTACGGCGGTGATAGAATATGGCAGTTATGGTCCATTTACATCCATCACCCATTTCTCCCCCGAAAGAATCGCTCATTTCCTGCGGCTCCTTCCTGGCGGCGGCAGCCGTTTCCCTCCTGTATGCCTGTATTCCAGCAAAGACCCGGAGAGCCCTTCCGTCCGCGGAAAGCCTTTATTCTCTGGACTCAAGAGGCAGACTAGTGGGGCTTCCAGGGCGCGCGGATCTCCGCCTTGCTGTAGAAGCCGGGAAAGTGCTCCGGGGAGAATGGCGCAGCAGCCCTTTATATACAGATGCCGCCTTGCAGGCTGAAAAGAAGGGGACATTTTTTGCGGACTGGGGCATTATTTTGCCGGTCTCCCTCCTACGCAGCCTTGTTTTACACTTAGCTGTGCCCAGGTTTTTTCTTTTTCTTTCTTCCTTCCTTCCTTCCCCCTTCTTTCCTTTCCTTCCCCCCTTTCATTCCTTACTGAAGCGTTTACTGCCCGAGAGCCAGCAGTCATAAATTTTGCTACACACCACCATGACAGGTGCATTGATATGCGCTGTGAGAACTCCGGCTGCTTAATAACCACTCCTCCGGCCCTCTCTTACTGCCTTTTATTTATTCGGTATCATATTAGATATTGATCCCCCGCAGAATTAAGTGTAGTGGACGCATTAGTAGAGAACTTGCTTCATATGAATATGTGGGGTTGGGGTATCGGATCGAACACAATTGTGAGCGCTGGGAACTTGTCAGAACAGGAGCGGGGTTTGTTGCTCCTCTCGGTGGCACCCGGTGGTGTGTGTGTGTGTGTGTGTGCGTGTGAGCGCGCGCGATGGTAGTGGGGGCGAGATAAGAAAAAGAAAGGAAGAGGTGGTTTAGCCTCATATTTCCCCCCACACACATACACAGAGCCACTTTGATTTGTAGAGATTATTCTTAGCAATAGATTGAGAGTAGTGAAGGAACAAAAGGATCTATTACTCTGCCTAATGTCACAGCGGTTCAGACAAGGTTAACCCCTCTAGATACTTGGGAAGGAAATTCGAAACACAGACATGGATACTTTGTGGCTTCCTTAGACTCCCAGCGAATTCGCCTCCGCCTCCCACACTGATTTGTAAACAAGTTGGGCCAAACCACCAAGTGGATAAGTAGTGCTTTGGCCTTACCTACTAGAAAACACTGCTTTAAGCGCATGGCATTCCTGCAAAGCCAAAATGTGTTAGCGGTTTGAGAAAAGAAAAGAGAAAAGAAGCAAAGCGGGGAAAGTGTGTGGGGTGGGGGAGATCTAAAAGATGAGCCACCAAACAGTAGAGCATTGTCCATGTGATTTATGGCCCTTTGCCTCCTTTTTAGGTTCAAGCAGAGTTCACAAGCAGTTGGTATTTCAGAAAAGAAATAAAGCTTCTCAGTTTTGCTGAAATATTCTCTCAGAAGGGCTTCTGTGTTGTTTGGGAAAACCTGGTTTAGGTGAATGAAGCAGGAGGTAGTGGCGGTGTGCTAGGTTGGAACAAGCAAAAACCTTTCAGAGCAGGCCACCAATGAGGTTGTAAATGACTGGGAGTTGAGACTTTATGATTATGGATTATCGTTTGTGAATAAATAAGTACCTAAACACTATTAATGTGTAGATAAATGGAAGGCAATCATGGACCTCCTGTTGGTCAATTTTATTTTATTTATTTTTGCTTAACAGAATCCTTCTCCTTCATCTCATGACCATTTGGCCTTACTTTATCTCTCTCTCTCTTTGTGTGTGTGTGTGTATGTGTGTGTGTGTGCGTGCGTGCACAGATACATATGACTGAGGACAACACCATGCATGAGCTCTAGCCCAGAAAAGCTCATGCACAATAAATCTGTAGGTCTTGAAGGAACCACAAGACTTTCTTGCTTTTGCTCCCACAGACTCAACAACACTGCAACCCCTCTGGAACTTCTCACAATATTTTAATATTCTAAGGGTGTGTGTTGAAAGAGATATACCAAACTTGCAACTCTTTGAATTATCTAAATATTTATATATCCTTGTAAATGGTTTTGTTTTTGTTTTTACAATCACCTTAAGGAACCCTTACTGGAACAAAAAAAATGTGATGAAAGGCTCTATTGTTCCTCTATTTAAAATGCAGAGTGAACATTTGCCAATATGCCAGGAAGGTGGAATATTTTGTAGATTAAATTAAGGGGAGCAAATTATGACAAAGATGGGGAAATATAGCAAATTTTCAAGATACATAGAAATATCTACATATAAATTAAGACACAGCCATGATGTCCATAAGTGATTACTGGGGAGGCAGCAAACTTCTAAAGTGAAAAGGAAGATACCATACTGATACTACCTATAGCAATGCAAAGGATGTTAGTCACAGGGAGCAGTTACTGTTTGGGGGTATCATTTTCAAAGGAGATTAGGTGAGTGGGTTTTGTGATCCTAAGTGGATTTATCTTGATGTAAGCACTCCAAGATTCACCACCAGCCAATCAACCCCCTTCTCCTTTAATTTTAATAGCATCTATTCATGGGCTTATTTAGGGACCCAAAGTCCAGCGGCTGTAAGATGTAACATAGAATAAAATACACAAAAAACATGCCTTTAAACTCAATGGATACACTCCTAGTATATTAGAACCATTTGCTGCAGAGACAATCCCTTGATAGCATCAGAAATGGGCAACTTGCTGAGTGTGATCCCAAAAGAGCAATTCTATGCACATTTCATTTAGGGGCAAGTCCCTTAGAACTCAGTGGAATCAACAAGCTTGCAGGACTGGGCTGTTTGCCAGTTACTTGGAAGTAAATTTAACTGGAATCAATTGGGTCTTCCTTCAAAATAAATTATTTTTACTTAGGAGTGAAGTGTTAGGAACCCAGTTATGACTGATTGCCTATGCCACTTTTCCTGCTAGGAGATTAGGCATTTCGGAGAATATTTTCTGGACAGCTCAGTCCTGAACACTTTGCTTAGAAGTAATTTCCATGAATTTGACCTATAAAGAAAGGTACTGTGTATCCAATACAACACATTCAGATACAGATTTGATATGTATTTATCTACTTATTAATATATTGGGTTCGAATTCTGTTCTTCCTCATTTGATCCCCACAACAACCTTATAAGGTAGTTTAGGTTGAGATATAGTGTGTGGCCCAAGATCACCCTGGGAGCTTCTGAGTGGAGATGTGAACTCCAGGTCTTGCTGTTCTGTGTCCATAACCATACCTGCTACATGGTACATGTAAATTATATTTTAATATCTTGGTCCAAGTAGAACTAAGGAGGTGGGGAAGCATCCATAAGAATTAGGAAAGAAAACCAACAAGTCTCTTTCTAGCATTGAGGAACATATCTCCTTCAACATGCACAAAATGCAGGTTTATATTCAGGAATATATTAAGGAACTAGCACAGAGCATAGCACTAACATTACGTAGTGCATTATTAGTAACAGGGAGGGGGAAACCTCTGTGTGTGTGTGTGTGTGTGTGTGTGTGTGAATGTCAATCTTTCCTGAACCAGGAATCTTTTCTGCATGGTAATAAATGAACAGAAGAGCTTTTCCATGTCATGGAAATAATCTCCTGTACTTTAGATAGCTTTAAAGTAAAAAATGACCCATAAGAAACCTTGGTTGAAATATCCCTAAAGACTAAGAGCTAACCAAGGTAGCTGACCTATGTATTTCTTCTTTATATTGCAAATCAAAGTTATTGAATACCCTTAGTTACACTTTAACTTCTTAGAAATCTTCCCAGGAAAAACAAAACAAAACACCAAGAGACAGGATTTACAATGGAATTTTCGCTGGTTTTTCAGGTTCCAGTTCTGGTTCAATCCATCATGTCACTCCAGGCTCACAAACACCAGTGCGCATGCGTGACTTGAGGGGGGGGAGGAGAGGGGGGAGGAAGAGAAAAAAGCAACAACAAAAAAAGGTTGGTTAATATTTATACCAAACTAGTACAGAGATCAAACAGCAAGGGTATATAGAAATTCTTACCTGAAACAATAAAGTAAATAACATGGTGGAACAGAAAGCGAGTGTAGTTTTTTTTTATAGCACTTTTTTAAATTATCAAAACATTAAAAAAAGGTAAGAATTTGTTGATAAACTGTGGGCAATCAAATAGATGTTGACTTTTTAACAGCTGGTTCAGGGTAGTTTAGCAAGCCAAGCTACCATAACAACTCTCTTTTGTTTGTCAGAGGCTTGCTTTTTTACTGTTCTTTTTTTTAACTCTTTATATTGGGATAACCGATTTAGCATCCATTCCAAACAAGTAATACTACTACCAAGTTCTGAAAAGTTGTTCTTAAAATTCTCAAGGTTTCAGGAGAGCAGTGATAAACTTCTGACTCCTTCTCAACCTAGGCCTACAAAAGGGAGAGAATAATGCCCTTAAACATTGCACAGAAGGACCTGTGTTGTTCTGCTAATCTGAGATTCCTTGATTCAGTGCTGAATTAGGTTTAGATGCATCCTTTGATTTCATCATAGTCACATACACTGCCTCAGAGTTGTACACTTCCAGTGGAAGGTGCTTGACATCGAGATGCAAGAATATAACACTCATGCCACTAATGCAGTGTTCTCCAACCTTGGGTCCCCAGATGTTTTTGGCCTACAACTCCCAGCATGCCCCAGCCAGCGACACTGGCTGGGGCATGCTGGGAGTTGTAGGCCAAAAACATCTGGGGACCCAAGATTGGAGAACACTGCACTAATGGATCCCCCAGTATACCCCAATTCTCAACATGTATAGCTGAAAGAAACCCATAGATTTCAATGGCAATTATGTCCCAATGAATTGTGTTTAGGATAGGGATGTAAAGTATTAATGGCTGACTGTCTTGGTATGTGCTTCTGAGAGACAGAAGGGAACCCTTAGTGAAAAAGAAGGTTGGCTGCATGCAAGTGAGGACCATGGGAACTGGCAGGCAAGTGTGTGTTACTTTCTTGCTCTGGTCAAAGGAGGAGCAGCGATGAGATGAGGAACAGTGGGTTCAAATGTTAGTCTGGGCTGTGTGGGATTTGTGCGAATAAAGAAAGGAACAGAAGAGGCAATGTACGAATTTCTGCTGCTTGAGACAATGCATGTGTTCACCATGCTCTGCATGTGTGAAAGAAGCTTTGGGGATTTGTTGGGAATTGTGTGCAGAAATGGCCATAACAGGCCATCCCATAGTGTGTTGCTTTCATTGCATTTATGATGGGGCCAGGATGTCTGTGCATCTAATAGTAGTCCATGGCTACACATAGGTAGATAGCTGTGTGTGTTACAGAGATGAAACTGGAGTCTTGGTATGAGTCCATTTCTCTGGATGTTAGGGCTGTTGTGTTGTATGAGGTATTCGGTACTGAAAGAAATGTGGGCCTGTAACTTTCTTTGTGTGTTAGGAGATGGATCAAATGGTAGAACAATGTGCATCTTATGTGGTGTGTGTGTGTGTGTGTGTGTGTGTGTGTGAGAGAGAGAGAGAAACCAACAGCAGAGAGCCTTGAGATATGTGTATGGGTACGCTTGAGAGCCAGAACACCTGCGGATAGCCTTAAAAGTCCATTCACGTGTACCCGTGTGTGCCTGTGACTTTCCCATGGCATGATTAGGAGTCAAACGTCAAACCATGGCGGATTTTGAGCTGTTTGCCTCAGTGTGGGCCATGTTGAGTGTGTGAGTGAGTAAGAGAAAGTGTGGGAATCGTGTCACGGGAGGCCACGCAGCTGTGTGGGTGTCATCTTGTGAACATCTGACTTGCGCACCTGTGTAAGAGAGCGGTGGCTCCTGGGTCCGTCTGGAACTAGAAGGCAGCGTGAGGAAATGTATCTGAGCCGAAGTGTTCCAGTTGGCCCGCCGCTCGGTTCCACACGTGCGCGCCCCCGTTGGTTTCTTCCCTCCCCAAGTGACTTCTTTCTTCCTATCTCTGTGGCCTCCCCTCTGTTCTCCAGGTGGCTTCGTGGGCGGCGGCGGCGGCAGCAGCAGCAGCAGCGACTGGCCGGAGCCCAAGACGTGAAGAAGCCAACGCCGCGCGCGGGGAGCGACGGCGGTCAATGTTATTTGAGCGGGCTCCCGAGGCCTTGGCAACCGCAGAGCCCACGATGCAGAAAACCGCCTACTACGACAACGCGGCGCTCTTCGGGGGCTACGGCGGCTACGGCAAAGCGGACGCCTACGCCTACACCACGGGCCCGCCGCAGCCCTATGCCCAGCCGGCTCTGGACACCGACTACCCGGGCTCGGCTTGCTCCCTCCAGGGCGCCGCCCCCATCCGAGCGCCGCCGGCCCACAAGACCGCCGACCTCAGCGGCAGCTGTATGCGCACCGCCGGAGGCAGCCAGGCCGCCCCTCCGCCGCCCCCGGGCCTAGCCGAGCAGCAGGCACCGTCTCAGCAGCAGCCGCAGGCACCGCCCCCTGCGCTGCCCTCACCCTCCCCACCCAACAATAACCTCGCCCACGCGGTTCCCGCCAAAAAGGGCAAAGGCGGGCCCAACTCGTCGGGCGGCTCCACAGCCACCATTAGCAAACAGATCTTCCCCTGGATGAAGGAGTCCCGCCAGAATTCCAAGCAGAAAAACAACTGTGCCCCCGCAGGTACCCGACCAGCGCGACCTGGGGCGCCAGTCCCTCTCCTCCTCGGGTTCTCTTGTACAGGACGTCGCTCTTCTCTCTCTCCCCCTCTCTCCGCCCTCATCATCGAAGAGCGTCAACTTTTGGACTTCCGGATGGCCTACAACTCCCATCAGCCCTAGTCAACGTAGCCAATGATGAGGCATGATGGGAGTTGTAGGCCAAAACATGGGAGGGCCACAAGTTGCCCCAGAGCGAGAGACGTAATAATACCGTTGGAACGTAAGGAACTCAGCGGAAAGACTTATCCTGTTACCCGCCGTGGCCAGCCAAATGTCTCGAAGGCAATAGCCCTCCCTAGCAGCTGGTATTCAGTGGCAAACAGCTTCCCTTTAGCCATCATGACTAGCAGCTCTTGATAGTCTTTTACTCCAACAATTTGGCTATTCCCTCCTTTAAGGCCATCGCGGGTATTGTAGTAGCGAATTCTGTACATCACTGGCGGGGAACGTGTTGCCCACCATCATCATCAGGCGATCACTCGTGACCGAGTAAGATTGTCTTCCGGGATAAAAGGAGGAAATTCTAAAGAAGATTGTGTAGACTCTAGCGATGGGTCCGTAAGTGACTGTGGAGGCCACCAGATGATGCTGGATAACAATTCCCCTTAGCCCGGACCATTGGCCATGCTGGCTGGGGCTGATGGGAGTTGGAGTCCAGCAACTCCTGGAGAGCTACACGTTTCCCACTCCTGCTATATATTAACTAAATTAGCGTTTAATGTTCAGGAGGCAAGAGTTGGAATCACACAGGACTCTTTCCCCGGCTGAACATTGAAAGGAGCTGATGGAGTGTGTGTGTGTGTGTGTGTGTGTGTGTGAAATCCACCTCTATTTAACAATGTCATAAGCAGCTCATGATGTTTATCTGGCTTTCCCAGATCTGCAAACAGAGGAAGAGATCTTGCCGGCTTGCGGGATAAACTGCATGACTTGCACCATCTGTTTCCCACTTTTCTTTTAATCTCCCCCCCCCCCCCCAACATTCGGCCTGAGGAAGAATTATGTGTGACTTCAAAGCTTGCATTCTGAATTTCATAGGAAACTCCTCCAATTTAAAGATTCTATCTATCTTCTTTGCTTCCTGTTCTTTAACACAGATGTGCACAAAGAGGGGGGGTAGATTAATTAAAGGCTATATCTTTCACTAGCCCTATATGCTGAATTTATTTTAAAAGATGAAACCTGGCTCAAGCCGCTAGAAATGGAACGAACTAGAATCTGAATCAAACTTACAAATAAATACATTCTGTACCAAACAAAGCAAGGCATACTTCTGAACCCACACACGAGATAAGTCCTATTGAAAGTAGTGTGACTACCCCAGTATATTTAAGGGTCTCTCTGAATGTAAAACAGTGATCCCAAGAATCTGTGCTTGGAAATGTCTCATTTAAGCTAATGGGATTTGCTTCCCATTAAAGGTTTTAGGCTGGGGTTGTAAATTGCGGAAGGAAAGAGACAAAAGGTAAGGGGGGTGGAGTTGGGGATGTTCGCCCTTTTGTCATGTCAGAGTTTAGTCATGCAAGGTGTTAGTTTTCCAATGCCGTTTATTATAATAAAGCACATAATGCCCCCCCCCCCCTGAGCATTAGGTATGTCACTTGTTTCCACGGTACTCACCTATTTAGGACATAATGGTTGCACTTCGTATCAAACTCCCAAGGCATCAATGCCCCTTCTTACTCACCCCCGCCCCGCAAATCTGTGTCCCCAAATGTCTGTGGTCTGCGTTGGGTTACTATGTTTCCTCTGAAACCATCTTGGTGGGAACATTTCTAACAAGGAAGAGCAAATACTGGAAGGTCGATATGGTGGCCCTCACATTCCTCCCCTTATTCAAAATCGTCTGACGTGCAGAAAAAGGGAGGAGTGATGGCAGATCCAACTACCTTATGGCTAGCCCTCGGTTTTGTAACGGCTGCACACTTTGGAGAGGGAGGGAGTGCGCGCTGTAATCCCCGGTCTTTCTGACGCTCTTCCTATGGGAATCCCCACTCGGCTGTCCTCTCGTGAGTTAGAGCACAGCCTCAGAGAGATAATAAACGTGCCCGGTTTATTCTTGTTAGCAGCCGCAGCCAGCAGCAGCTCCATTGTCTTCAAAGTTTTGAGGCCTGGGCCTTGTTCTTGTTTGGGACCAGTCAAGAGAAGCTCCCCGGGCTTTGTCAGGGATCGATCGATTCTTCCAATTAAATCCAGTGATTTACAACTCTCCTGCCTGGAACTGTAACTTTCCTATCCCTCTGAGAACCCCAGAGCTGAGGCTCAACCTTGGTTCCCTCCAGACAGGGTGGCAGATTGAACCAGGTCCTCATTTTTACACATGGGCGGGTGGCGTAGGGGGGTAGCTGAGTGAGAACCTCGGTAGTAGGCATTGGTCCAAAAGACTTTTTTTAATTAAAAAAAAAATAATCCGACGAGACCGAAGGATTTGGTGAAAGTGTCATTTTGCTTACCCTGTTCCTAACTACCCTCCTGCCGTGTGGATATGAGGCAGCGACCTTCACTAATGTATTGAAATGGTGCAGGGCGCTGACTGAGCTTTGCAGTCCTTTTCTCATCCAGTTTCACTTCACTTTGAATAGACTTCAGTTTTCTGAAAAGCCTGTAATAGGGGGGGGGGGGCGCAGGCAGCTTTAGAATTGCAAGAGGAGAATACAACCCAGCTAAAGGGGGGGTCGTTAATTGCCAAACTGCCCAAGGAGACTCTACAAAGACAGAATAATATCACTTTAGACAGATCTTGCAGAGTGTAAATAGCTTGATTCGAACTGGGTGATATTATAGCGATTTGTGTACATTTTTCAAATTGGCACCTACTCCTCCAGAATGCCCAAGTGTCCCTCCCCTCCTCGCCACTGCACTGGTAATGCTATCAAGCTTTGTAAATCAACCAGCCACCCAACCAACCTCCTGCTTCTTTCTCTCCTTTTTCCGACAGGAGAGAACTGCGAAGATAAAAGCCCGCCGGGCCCTGCTTCCAAACGGGTCCGCACTGCCTATACCAGCGCGCAGCTGGTGGAGTTGGAGAAGGAGTTCCATTTCAACCGCTATCTCTGTCGCCCACGCCGCGTCGAAATGGCCAATCTGCTGAACCTGACAGAGCGTCAGATCAAGATCTGGTTTCAAAACCGGAGGATGAAGTACAAAAAAGACCAGAAAGCCAAAGGGATTATGCACTCCCCGGTGGGACAGTCCCCTGACCGAAGCCCGCCTTTAAGCGGCCCAAACCACGTAGGATACTCCAGCCAGCTCCCCACCGTCAGTAGCTTGAGCTATGACGCTCCGTCGCCAACATCCTTTGCCAAATCGCAGCAAAACATGTACGGGCTGGCGGCTTACACAGCCCCTCTCAGCAGCTGCTTGCCCCAGCAGAAAAGGTACCCAGGAGCCGAATATGACCATCATGCCATGCAAAGCAACGGCGGCTTTGCCAACCCCAGTTTGCAGGGCAGCCCCGTGTATGTTGGAGGGAACTTTGTTGATTCCATGCCAGCCTCTGGCCCGATGTTCAACATCAGCCATCTTTCTCATCCTTCATCCGCCAGCGTGGACTACAGCTGCGCTGCTCAGATCCCGGGCAACCATCACCATGGACCTTGTGACCCCCATCCCACATACACAGATCTTACTTCTCATCACACATCTCAGGGAAGGATTCAGGAAGCCCCCAAACTAACGCATCTGTAGTAGACTGGAACGGATTCAGAAAGAGAGAGAGAGAGAGAAAGAGAGATTTAATGTACTCGCATTTAAATTACCTCACTTTTTTCCTGATGTTACAGTATAATTACTTTGAGTACGCTGAGTATTAGTGGATTTCTGTGTCCCCAGTAGCAACTACATTATCTTGTTTATTTCTCTGGCGACTCCTAAGTCCATGAAAATATATATTTTTTTAGTTCTTCTAATTTTTGTTTTAACAGTTTAAAAGCATGACAGTGCAATATCTTCATTTAAAAAGAAACAAAAAACATTCCCACAAGGGAGTTATAATTGGTAATGATGTACTGGAAGGTAAGTTGTAGAAATCCATTAGTATTAGCAGCAAGGGAGTCCTGATGAAGAGTTTACAACTATTGGGACCAAAATGGGGACTTGTTTTGGAGAAGTTAATTTATAGGAGCCTTCAGCAATGTAAAATATTGCTTTGGACTTAAATAAGATGTATTTATTATTTTAAGAGAAACTTTTTTTGTATCATTGATTATTTAATCCTGGTCTTCAATGTATTTATGTGGATATTTGTAGAGTTTCTTCACGCCCTCTCCCCCCTAACCTTGGAAGATTGATTCAGGTCTTTGGTGACTATACATTTTCACCTATTTAGTATATTTGGTCTGAAATAGAAAAAGTAGTTTTGAACAGTTGTAACAGTGGCTGGTGTTTGTAGTTTATGTAAGGATTAAGCAAATTGTAAGTCAAGTCATAGATTAATACAAAACTGAAGCATTACCACAAAGAGCCGTTACATTTTTTAAAAATCTAAAAATAGAACACGTTAATTTATTTCAGATTGTTTGGCATCATTTTACTTAGAATTAAAATCAACCCTCCTTAGGTTGGAAGTGTATCTCATTTACTGTTAGTGTTTCCTCTGTTGTGGCACTGGGCTATTTTGGTATTTTGGCCAACTTCTACATGCATAAAACCTCTGAGAAATTGGTAATTTGAATCCTAGTCATGTCTACTCAGAAGTAAGCCTCACTGAATTCAATGGGACTTACTCCCTGTTAAATTTGTCTAGGATTGCAGCCTTACTGTCCATTACAGAAACAGTTTTGCCTGGCTGTTGTTGTTTATTAAGTCTAAAATAAGCAAAAACTTCTATCTGAAGATTAGGAACAATATAATTGATGTAATTATATCCTAACTGATGTAATTACAATTTCTGTAGCAATTCAGGCTAAAAAAACCCTCTGTCCATTTCAGTTATTGTTGTTATTATTATCATTGTTGTTGTTGTTGCTATTATTACTATTATTATTATTATTATTATTATTATTATTATTATTTATATGATATTTATTCTAACCATAAATCAATTTTATACACATCACTGGAAACATGAACTTACGTTTGCTGAATAAGGAAGGGAAAAAGAAGAAAAAACTTTGAATGAAATATTGACAATCAAGTATATACAAAGGAAAGACTGTGTTAGGGTGTAGGAGAAGAAATCCTTCTGAAATGCTCAGAATGGATTTTGAGGTAGGAAATTACTAGATCTATCAATATTTAATATAGTCTTCTGTAGCAGACATTGGTACAATCGTTGTGTAAACAAATGTTTCTGCCCAGAGCCTAAAAGGGACAAGAAACACAAACATCCTTTTTCAACCCTGCCCCCCACCCACTCTTCCTCTTTATTTATATGTTGCATTTAATCTCTTACCAGATTTATAAAGCTATTCTCAACATAAAAGTGGCATTAGGTACATGTTAGAAGCGATACATGTCCATTAATTCAGCAGGAAGTGTTCCTTATCGCTTTAAAATGCGCTCAGTTAAGATTCAGATCTTCTGAATTCCCACAACAGAACTGTAGGGAAACCTCACTTTTCAGTTTGACTAATAATGCAACTCCATCTCTCCACATCCTAATGGCAACTCCTGCAATTCTTTTTGTGCAAGAGGTTTTTACTCCTACATTTGTGTCTGGCTGGACTACTGTTTTGGGTTTTTTTGTTTTGTTTTTTAAATGCCATGTTAATAATGAGAGAAGACGGGAAATGTATCCTTTTGTTAAATCTCACTTTTACCCAAGTGTTGTAGATCTGTAAACAAAACAGAATAAACAGCTTCGAAGGAAGAAATATTTTAACCACATCCAGATCTAAAGTGGCTTTCTATGACAATCTGTTTCTTCTGGCATTTTTTAATTTAAAAATCACAATAAAATAACTTATAATATGCATAACTGGTGAGCTATCACAGCAAATATGATTTCTAGTACAATACGTCTTCCAGGAAAACCCAATGATGGAACTGATAAATAAATAGTGCATGTAGATTTTATTTTATGTTCCTCGTGTGAGCGCATATTTCACTTTCCACTCCTATAAATCAAAACAATGCACAAGGAGTCCAACCCTGGGTAGGCCCTTTATGGTATGGTATGTCACTCAATAGGTGTCCTCTGAGTCTGAAGGATTGGGAGGCCCAAGTGTTACCCACAGCTTAATGTTTTATGGGCATGACTTCAAATGGTGTCTGGGCTGTCTTGCATTATTATTCCCTCTTCCAGCCATGTAAAGGGGACGCCATAATTTATAAATGAGGGGTGAGTGGGAGCAGGGAGAGATTGGGAACTTGTTTTGCAATTTCTTTATTTTTAATGTTGTTGCAACGTAAGGCTGGTGTAGCCATACAATAATAATAATAATAATAATAATAATAATAATAATAATAATAATACAACAGGAATTTCTTAGTTGCCTTTCTCTTAAAAAAAAAAAAAAGACCCAAGGCTACTTACAACAAAAGTATTAAAACATGCAAAATATAAAATACCTAAAAACAATTTCCATTAAAATACCAAAATATAATAAAACAGCAGTACAGACCATAACCATTCATAACATTGCATAGGCAACCCTTTTAAATCATGGCTGCCATTCTAGTTCCTATTTCCACAAGGGTAGCTGCATTAATCGATTGCAGCCAAAACAACAAAGAGTCTTGTGGCACCTTAAAGACTAACAAAACAAAATTCTGGCATAAGCTTTCATGGACTATAGCTCACTTTGATGAAGTGGGCTATAGTTCACGAAAGCTTATTCTAGTCAAAGGGATTTAAGCACCCTGTGACCAGGAGTGAAGCACAAAGTTTTGTTTTATTCTATTTTATTTTAAGATAAAGTTATTTTGAAGTCACCCTAGTAAGCAAGTCTCTCGGGAAATCATATTTTTCAGGGCTGCTGGTAGTATATATTGTTGGAGATGAGATAGGTCTCTATTTAACCATAACCCAATTATTGGAAGCAAATGTCTGCCTTCGCTAGGTCTCTGGCTTTTTGCCTACATGCAGGAGGCCAGCCATGGAACATGCCAAGGCTAAACAAATTACTTGGCAAGAAATCCCTATTGATTTCAGTGGAACTTACTTCCAAGTAAACAGGCATGGGATCTGTGCCCAGAGAGAGAGATGTGGGAGAGGGAGGGTGTGTATTTCGTAGGAGTCAATGGCAAATCTCCCACAAATTTAATGGTGTTGCTTTATGCTCAGACTTTTCTGGCACAAGATTTCTCTTGCTTTGGCCCGCCACTCAGATCATCATAAATTATAAACAACTGGTTTTCACACCTAACTTCTGCTTCATCTAGCTTCCTGAACCATTGGGTTATCTGAATAAAGTACGATGTGTTGTAAGCAGGTCCAAGATTTCATTCCCACACACCCCAAACTTTTGTAAAGAGCTTGCAGCTCTTCCCAGGGCTCCCCAGAATATCCAAGTGCATGGCTTCTTCAGAGCTTTTCTGAAGGAAAAATCGGAAGGGAGGTTTCAGGGGCTTGCATTTAAATTTAGCTTGGTGCAATTTTAATTACGCCAGATCACTGATCGATCAACACTCAGAATGAACTCCCTGAGCTGGCCACACTACTCAAACCTTCATTATTCTAAGCCTCATTCATTCATGGGAAGCATGTTTATCCCACTCTTCGACCAAAGCTCCCAGCTGCTCACAAAGTTCAGAAATAAGACAGTTCCTCTCCCAGATTTACAATCTAAGGGACAGGACACAAAAGGAAAAGGAACTGGGAGGAAGGAGGGGGAAAAGAAAATTTAGGCATCAAATTAATAGTTGCAAGGTTAAAAGCAAGCAGAGGGTCTGGGCCGCCTTAACTAGCTGTTTCAAGTCTGTTTTTAATCCTTCTGTAGTGGAAGCAGGCAAGGAAGATACCAGATTTTGAAGTCGCCTTTCTCTGTTATCCCTAGTTTTATTTAACGGCACAGATTTATTTTTTTACTCAGAATTACCTGCTGTATCCCAAGGCCTAAAGGTGAACCTTATTATTGATTTTTGTTGCTCTCTGCTGTGTGCGTCTGTGTGTAAAAGAAACCATACTTCTAAAGCCCTTCTCCCTTCTTCTCCATAGGTCTACAACAACCTAAGCACGCTTTAAAAACAAAACAAAAACAAGTCTCAGTAAAGTCAGTTGGGCTTAGGATCAGCCCCAACGCCACCGAATGGAGCCATTTCTTCTTCTTCTCCATTCTCTTTGCAGCTGCAGGGCCCCTCCCACGTGATCCCTATGCACAGACATTCCCCAGCCCATTGCCTAGCATTCTCAAAACTGGAAAGTTTTCTTCACACATACTCCTCCTGCATATACCAATCCATCTACCAATGAGAGGGTAGAGGGATGGTAGATAATGATAATGATAACAAGAATAATGTGGTTACAAATATAACTTTACCAGTGTACAAAAAGAAAGTGTAGCACATCCTTCCCTTCCTTCCAGATTATCTGAGGGTGACTAGCTGCTAAAGTTTTGAGGACTAAGGCTAGCTGATAACTCTACCCAGTCGAAATCAGAAGCAGAATCCCCATCGATTCAGGGGCGATTACAACTGCCCAAATTGTAACAGGGGGCGGTTGTTCTGGAAAGGGGAGTGGAGCGGGTGGGGGGAGTGAGCAAACGTTGAGCGACGATCAAATGTTGGAGGCGTTACTCAAGGGAGACTTCGCTCCCTTTTCAGGGTCAATAATACACCGCTCCGAATGGGAGCGGAGCCTTTCAGTTCTCAGCGGAGCTTCCCCGCGATGGAGGAAGGTGCTCGGCTACCCAGCCCTGTGTCCTGATGGCAGAATACCGCCCCCACTTAGGCAAAGCAACTAGAGGCGGCCTCCTCCTCGGGCCTCCTTCCTCATTGGCTTGGAGTCCAGCCTGTAGCTAAGCAACCTCCGCCGGATAGGGCACCACTCGGCGGGGTCAATGGGGGATACGCTTTGCTGGAGCTATTTGCAAGGCTGCCGAGAGGGATGCAGCAGCCTCCCCGCCTCGTGTGGGTTGCCTGTCTCCTCCCCCCCCCCACTCCCCTCCGTCCTCTCGACTGTAACAGCGCCGTGTGCAAACAAAGGGGTCCCAGTAGCCATTTTTTTTTTTTTTTTGCCCAGTAATAACGCAGAGGTTGCCAGACAGGAGGAGGAGAAACAAAGCGAGCGGCGCCTCTGAAGAAGGTCGACCGGCTTAGGCCTGCTGAAAGCAAAACGTGGGGGTGTGGATCTACGGTGTAATTTTTAGAAATGAGTAGGAGTGCGGAAGGAGTAGGGTCTTAGTAAAATCAAAGAGGGCAAACCGCCGGTGACAGTAATTTAAAACACAGAGGCAGCTCACCATCAGACCCTAACCCCCCCCCAATGATCTACTCCCCGCACCCCTCCCCAAGAGAGTGCATCCCAGCAGCAAAGGCGCAATTCTGATGAGTCTCTAAGGCTGCAAGCTTAAGCCGAAGCTTTGTAAGGCTGCTGTCTGATGCACCCTTACCTGAGAGTAAACCTCATTGAACACAATGGGACTTACTTCCGAATAAACCTGCCTAGGATTGTGCCCTAAGGCTGTGATCCTTTGTGTGCATCCTTCTGTGCCTTTGTTTTCCTACAGGTCGCGGCGTCCTACTGAAGACATGCATCGACCTGGCTGCACCAGGCATTTCAGATGCTTGCCAGTGCTGGGAAATCATCCCCTTTTGGTTTCAGGAAGGCATACTTAGGAGCAAGTCCTATGGAACTAAGTGGGACTTCCTTCCAAATGAAATGCACAGGATCGAGCTACAATAGCAAATGACTGGCATGGAACAACAAAAGGGTTCTGGAAGGAGTGGGGGGAAGAGTTGTATGTGCCCTACTTTTTGAATGCCTCTCCCTCAACTTCCCCCTGGACGGGTGAACAGCGAGATTAAAATGTCTTAAAAATTGCAATTCTATTACTGGGTATGATCCTGCCAAAGTTAAGCCCTCCTTTCCTATTGGTTTCAAATAAGTAGTCACGACGCAGGGCAATCCTATAACATGTTCACTCAGAGGAGTCCCCTTGTTTTCCGTGGGGCTGACTCCCAAGTAAAATATGCACAGTAAACTCCATTGAACATAGCATGCACAGGATCGGGCTGCATAAGTTAGTTAGCTGGCTATTTATTAGATTTCTCCCATGATAAACAAATCAGAATCCACTCCTATGCATGTTTACTCAGAAGGAAGTCATGCTGTGTACAATTCCGGAAAATAAACGACTGACAGCACAATCCTACTTCGGCTATTGGGCGGTGTAGAAATGTAATCAGCAAATAAATACATGCCTACTCAGAAGTAAGCCCCATTGGGCTCCATGGGACTTACTCCCAGCCGGGTGAGACCTACACGTGTTTACTCAAAAGTAAGTCCCACTGAGTGAGTTCAATGAGGCTTACTCCCAAGTAAGTGGGTATAGAATTGCAGGCTAAGCCATCTATTCACGAACGAAGGTGTGTGTAACTTTTCTGAAATTTCACACTGATCTAATGATAGGCTTGTAGTATTATTTACTCTGCATTTTAAGACGTATTGTTTCTTTTGTGAAGCAGTCCTGCTTAAATAAACCTTGCAGCGTTTCCTCACTATTTCCCCAGGTTATTCGGCTTGTCAGGTGGTCCTCCACCGGGAAAGGAAGGCAACACGAGGAAACCAGGGCAGGCAGAGAAATCACTTATAAAGCCTGTCCCGATCCACCACCCAGATAAACTGAAGCACTTGAAGGAAATATGCCTAGGATTGGAATGTCACTGAATGAATTCAGTAGATCTGAGCCAGTGTGGTGTAGTGGTTAGAGTGTTGGACTGGGACCCCGGAGATCCGGGTTCTAGTCCCCGCTCTGCCATGAAACCCACTGGGTGACTTTGGGCTAGTCACTGCCTCTCAGCCTAACCTACCTCACAGGGTTGTTGTGAGGATAAAATGGAGAGGAGGAGGAGGATTATGTAAGCCGCCTTGAGTTCCTTGTAGGAAAAAAGGCGGGGTATAAATGTAATAAATAAATAAATAAATAGATCTAGGTCCGAGTGGCCCATACGCAGCCAGCTCAAAAAAAACATCAATTCGGCTGCAATCCTATCATACTTACCTGGGAGTAAGTGTCATTGAACTCAGTGGAACTTACTTCTGAGTAGAAATGCCAAGGACTGCATTGCTAAACTGATCCTCACCTTTGCAGGTAAAATTGGTCTTCTGCAAAGAGTTTAAACCAGTAATATTATTTCTAAATGTAGTCGAGATTAGGACTGGAAATAACAATTGGCCACATGTTGGTTACTTGCCATGAGCCAGCAGTGGATGTTGCTGCTAAAAACACTAATGCCATCTCAGGCTGCATTAACACAGAAGCATCTGCTGAATCGTTCCTGCTCTATTTTGCACTGGTCACGCTGCATTTGGAGTACTGTGTCCAGTTCTGGTAGCCACATTTTAAGAAGGCAATTGACCAACTGGAGCACATCCAGAGAAGGGAGACCAGGATGGTGAGAGGTCTGGACCTAAGTCCTATGAGGAATGGCTGAAAGAGCCGGGTATGTTTAGTCTGGAGAAGAGAAGATGAAGGGAAGGCAATTATACAGAAGAGGGAGCAGAGTTGTTGTCTGTTGCTCCAGAGGGCAGGACTAGAACCAATGGGTGGAAACTGCAGGGAAGCATTAGCAGAATCCTCCTGTGAGTAAGAGCTATTTGACAGTGGAACAGTGCGCTCTCCATCCTGGAGGTATTTAAGCAGAGGCTGGACAGTTCCTGCATTGAGCTGAGGGTTGGACTAGATGATTTCATAGATTTCATAGATCATAGAGTTGGAAGGAGCCTACAAGGCTATCTAGTCCAACCCCCTGCTCAATGCAGGAAACTAGAGGAGGGGTCTCCCATCCAAGTAATAACCAGGCTTGACCCTGCTTAGCTTTCATCCAAGGCCCTCTTCCAACTCTCTGATTCTAACAGATCACTGAAATTGCTAGTTGCAGATTAGATGTGGACTTCTATCCAGGAGTTAGGTCCACCTGAAAGTGCATCTGGCATTGCTCTAAACAATCTAATACATCAAATTGTAGACATGGAAGAGACCTCAAAGGCCACCTAGTCCAACTCCTTGTTGATGCAGGAATCCACCACTACAGATCCCCTGAGAGGTGGACATTCAGCCTCCTTCATTAAAAACCTTTAATGAAGGAGAGTCCACCAGCTTCCTAGGCAGCCTCTTCTACTGTGCAACAGCTTCTGCTGTCAAGAAGTTCCTCCTAATGTTTAACCTAAATCCATTTTCTTGTAATTGGAGAAGCCATTGGTTCAGCTCCTACCCTCTGGAGCAACAGAAAACAAATTTGCTCCATCATCTATGTGACAACTTTTTTGAAGATGGCTATTATTTAGTTTGTCTCTGTCACCTCTTCTCCAGGCTAAACATACCCAACACCTTCAGCCTTTCCCCATAGAACTTGTTCTCCAGGCCCCTCGTCATGTTTGTCACCCTCTTCTGGACATGTTCCAGTTTGGCAATATTCTTCTTAAACTGTGCTGTCCAGGACTGGACACAGTACTCCAGGTGAGGTCTGACCAAAGCAAAATAGAATCATACCATTACTTTTTAGATCTGGAAACCATATTTCTGTTGATGCAGTGGCCTAGAATTGCATTAGCCCTTTTAGCTGTAGCATTCCACTGCTATCACTGGTTAACTCATGGTCTGCTAAACTCCAAGGTCCTTTTCACATAGAAGGCTGTATTTGTGCATCAGATTCTTTCTATCTAAATGCAGAACTTTACATTTATCTCTGCTGAAATTCATTTTATTCATTTTGGCCCAGTTTTCCATCCTGTCAAGATCATATTGAATCCTGTTTCTGTCTTCTAAGATATTAGCTGCCCCACTCAGTTTGGTGCTATCTGCAAATTTGATGAGCAATGAGCATCCCTACTACTCCTTAGTCCAAATCATTTATAAAGATGTTAAAACAACTCTGAGCCTAGGACAAAACCTAGCCTGTGGCACCCCACCTGTAATTTACCTCCAGGTGGATGAGGAGCCATTCCTTGATTGGGTCCAAGCATTTAAAACAAACAAGCAATAAAGATTTTACTGATTTTGTTGAATACATCACCCCACGCTATCTTCATGAAATTCCCTTCAGGAGATATCACCTCTATTGAGACATTACAATATTTACTTTAAGACAGGGTTCCCTAACCTGGTGCCCTTCAGATGTGCTGGACAACTTCCATCATCCCCAGCCAGCATGGCCACATCTGAAAGGTACCAGGTTGGGGAAGGCTGTTTTAAGTGGTTAAGGGACTAACATCCAGATTTTAAAAACAATGTTATGGAAGTACATTTCATTCAAATCAGTTTGGCCCAAGTAATATAATGACGGTTCAGACAACACAATAACCTACACTCAAGGATAGAGTGTGGGTTGAGTGTGGATTGACGTTGAACCATGGGTTGTTGTTGAACTGTGGGTTATTGTGTTGTCTGAACCCAGCCGAGATAACAAACCATGGTGAACAACCCACAGTTCATAACCGAACAACAAACCATGGGTTCTCTTCATGGGTTGTTCATGGTTAACAAGACATGGCTTGTTTGCACAGCTGGGTTCAGACAACAGGATGACCCACATTTCAATGACAACCCACACTCATCCGTTGAGTGTGGGTTATCCTATTGTCTGAACCCAGTCCCTTTCTTAAACACCAAAGCAGAGATCTAAAGGGATTGGAAAACTCTTTTTTTTTTTTTTTTTTTTTTAAGAACAGGGGTATAATCAGGGCCTATTAAAGACACTGACAGGCGCAGAGTAGAAAGTTCATTTGAGGGCCCTTCAAAAGGAGGGCACTCTGGTAAACTTCTGTGAGCACACCGGTGCCTGTAGGCATTGTGTTGAGCACCCCATAGTGTATGTCTGACTATGCTTGGGCTGGGTTGCTGCTATTAGCACAGGCTGTGGCTGCAACTATCTTGTAACATGGTCACCAGTAGTAACCCAATTATGTGGGAGTGATACCCATTGAAATCAATGGGAGTAGACATGTATAGAATTGTGCCATCAGTGTGCATACAACTGAAATCTTTGGCTGTGACCTGGCCCCCTAAGCACATCAGACAACAATGTCCCACAACAAGCAATGGGGCTGAGCAAAGTGGATGGGCATTATCCAGCCAAAGGTTTTTAAATCCTATAGAGTGCAAGAATTAAGCGCATAGATCCTTTGCATGCTCACTTGACAGTAATTCCAAAACCCAAAGTAAGGTGATACCTTTATTAGGACCAAGCAAACTGTCACAAAATGCTAGAAGAGTAAGCACCATTGAACAACAATATTCAAAGCCATTAAAAACCATAACAATGATTTTAAAAAGCCAAGTTAAACACGAAGTAGGCAGAAGTTCTGTGTCCCATTCGATTCCAGCAGGGCTTCTGACTTCCAAATCAGTATATTCAGGATGGCAGCCTCAATCATCTTACAGAGCCAGGAGGAGAGGTCAAACCAGATTTCCAGTAGGCCCTGCTGCAACCCTTTTTGACTGGCCTTCTGCCATTGCCTGGGTCTGCTTTGTGATACTGTCTAGCTTGCAAGCTGCTTCTATTCTTCTCTCCTCTGAAGCTTCTGTGGAACTGGCAGTACCGCTGGTGGTATTTGGAACAGATTCGGATCCTGCTGCAACAGATTTGGCAAGGGCTTTGGGGACCAAGGGATGGACGGACAAGTCTGAGCAACTGTGGAGCAAATAGCAGGAGAAGATAAATCCCAAGTCATTTAGCACAGTCTTTCAACAGCAACAACAAACGCCCCTGGGAAGGAGGCTGCCTTTCCCAAAGGGACTTTGAACTGCATGCATTCCAATGAGGAACAGCTTTTAACCCTTCCCATGCAGTTATTTAAAGAGAAGGGAAGGCGGAGGGTCTCATTGTGCATGCCCATCTTTAGATCCTCAAAGTGAATGATTCATCTCTAAAGATGCAATCCTATGCATGTTTAGACCAAAGAAAAAAGAAAGAAAAAAGCCCTACTCCTCCCAGTATTCCCCAGCCAGCATGCTAGGAGCTATAGGACTTTTTTCTGTATAAACATGCATAGGATTATGCCCTAAATGGAGTCTGAGTAATGAGGGATGGGAGGTTTCTTTGCTCCATTATACATTCCGCAGAATCAAGTGGGAACACTTTCCCTAGGCTGTACCACTTCAGACTTCAGGTGGTGGTAGTTGCTAGTTTAAATGACTCCCTGCCCCTTGCGCTTCATTCTGCTGAATGCATAAACTGGACCTTACTCTTTCTCTAGCCTGGTCCTGAGCACATGAGCACATCACTGCATGATCCTATTCATGTTTACTCAGAAATAAGTCCTACCTTTTTTTTTAATTGGAGATAACTTCTGGATAAGAATGCAGGGGACTGCAGCCTCCACTCCTAGACTAATTTACCGGTAGTAACCTTAAGCCTGTTGTACCCTCAATTAGGGTGGCAAATGGTTCGATCCCCTTGCCCACCTACTCGCCCACCCTCTCAATGTATGCTTGTGGATCTTTGCATCTGCAACAGACTAGCATAGCCGACATCTTCGCGTTTTAAATGAACGAATCTGGCATCAAGATCGCATCTGTTTTTGATAGTAAATTGACATCCGTGCTTATGTTATGTGGTGATTTGAATCGGCGGGCTTCCATCTCAGGGATACTGCCGAAATGAAAATAGTAGATGTGGTGTAGTATCCCTGAGGAAAGAGATTTGCGCTTTTGCACTACACAAAGAATTAGTTGGATACTGCACATTCTTTAATCTGGAGGAAATGCCACCAGAGCCCATCACAGAAGCAACACCAGACCCGGTGCTTACCTGGCACTAGGCTGGTGTGTCTCACATTCTCCTCAAGGCTACCACACCACTGCCAAATGGGTCTTGGGGCACTTTAAAGACTAACAGAGTTATTGTGGCATTAAAAGCTTATGCCACAATAAATGTATTGGCTTTAAAGTGGCACCAGACTCTTGTTGTTTTTTAAACTACACTTTGGGGGCATTTTATTAATAAATGATCACTGACCATGGCTTTTTCACGGCGTAATTCTTATTTCAGGTCACAAAAAAAGGCAAAGGGAGCCTGTTGGCCAAATAAACATTCCAAAATCTATATCACCATAATACCATTACTAGGCCAACTCAAAGGTCACAAAATACTGTGCAAGCTTTCGAGTTCTCCAGAACTCTTCATCAGGCAGGCATGGTGGTAAAAAGAACTCTTCCATCTCCCATTTTAAAAGAAGAGGGGATCAAGGATGAGAGGTTTACAGGCATTGATTAAAAAGCATCTTTAAATCTTTCCTATCTGTGCACTCACTGCCATTGTGTGTGTGAATGCTCTTAATATGGTGCAGAAAGCGGAAGAGGGCCATTTTGAAATCCAATGGACATTCAAGCCAGTGTGAGTTTTGCACTTGTATTTCAGAGCATGGAAATGCCACTAGGACATTTCTATGGACATATACTTAGGACTGGAGTGGGCAACTTGTGGTCCTCCAGATGTTTTGGCCTACCACTCCCATCAGACTTAGCCAGCACATCTGATGGTGAAGGATGATGGGAATGGTAGGCGAGCAACATCTAGAAGGTCACAAGTTGCCCACCCCTGACTTAGGAATGGACTTCATAGGGCTTATTACTAAGTAAACCTTCAGCAGATCACTGCAATGCAAACTCCAGGTGACTTTATTGCGTTTTTACTCTTGGCCAAGGCCACGTTGAATCCATGTTAGGATGTGATTTGTCGTATTCATCCTTGCAAACTACACTGATAGAAATATTGTTGAAAGACAGCTGTTCCTTATTCATTTATTTTATTACAGTTATCTATATGACTCCTTTCAGGACGCAGATCCTACCAAAGTGGCTTACAGTTACAAGTGACATGAAAATAATAACATCACAATAAACACATTTTTAAAAATCACCAGGATTTCCTTCAGGGTTTTTGGTGCAAGATGGCCCTGGGGGCAGATGGAGCTGGTTGCCCTCTTTCTGGATCGTACCGTGCTCCTCTCTACCTTCCAAACTGTATGTGCGCATTAAAAAAAAAAAAAGGTATTAAAAAACAAGACCAAAAGACAGCGCGATGGCGGAAGGCGCTGGCTTGGATTCCCAAGGTTTGCCAGGTTTGCCAGCAAGGGCAGGCACCCCTTGCATTGCAGTGATCTGCTCTTGGGAAACTCCTCACATATGCAGCCTTGGCGAGTGAACCAACGACGCGAACAATAGCACAAAGAGAGGAGCCTCTCCGCTCTCGCGTCACCGCGTGGCCCGAGGTTAGTCCGCGGAGCGTCTTTGTGCAAACACGTGGCAGGCGCGGTGCGCCTTCATCCACCCAGACTCGCCTTTGAAAGGGCGCCAGATCGTAGGCAGACCCGAGGTACTTGGGCCCAAGCTGCTTTCAAGAGGACCTAAATCAGCGAGCGAGCAACAAATCTCTTCGTTATTACTGAAGGAAGCAGTGGCTGCAAGGCTCTCTCTCTCTTTTTTTTCTTCCAGTGGGGAAGGAAGGAAAGCGGGGGAGAGGGAGGGCGGCGTGTTCCTTGCTGGGAGCAGACCCGCCGGGGGAGGCAGGAGGGCGAGAGGGGGATTGGTTCTATTAAGAGTTCATCAATCACGCCGTGTGTGCACTTTTCACTCGGCAGCGGTCCCTCCTCTTTCCGCTCTAGTCCGGGGCCAGCTGGGATTCGACCAGAAAGCGCAGCCAGCCAGGGCTAGACTGAATTTACCTCTAATATTCACCGACTAACCGCTGGGAGGAGATGCGGCCGGATCCTCCTGCTACCACAAAACAGCGGAAAGGTGGGCAAGAGGGCAAAGACCTGCTAGTTAACAGGCCTTGCCAGATTCTAATCTTTCACCCGCGAAACCCTCCACCACTGTAAAGGGCAAACCCCGGGCAGTCCACAGGGACGGGGAATCCCTTATCAGAAAAAGAGAGATTTAGGCCGCAATCCTATGCAAGTTTAGACGGAAAAGCCGTACAATTCCCAGCATGCCCCAGCCAGCCATGCTGGTAGTTGTACGACTTTTCCCTGTCTAAATTTGCATAGGATTGCACCCTTACAGGCTATCCTGTGCATGCCTACTCAGAAGTAAGCCCCATTGAGTTCAATGGGACTTACCTCCAGGTAAGTGTGTATAGGACTGCAGCCTTAAACTTATTTCTGGCCTCTCATAGGCATCTTCTACACTGATATATACGCACACATACATTTAAGTCCCATTGATTTAAATAGGTCTATTCTAAGTATAACTAAATATGGATCCAGTGCCTGAATTTTCATAACGCTGTATGGAAAATTAAGGCGCCAGGAACCATCTTGATGTTCCCTGAGCCCAACTAACAGAGGAGCAATTGTCTGAACTTATTTTCCCCACTCTGCAGTCCCCAACAGGAGCAGCAGCAGCCTGTGTGAACAGGATCGCTGCAATAGCTGAGTTCTCACACTGGGAGCGCTAGATGGTCACTCCTTCCCCAGAGTTCCAAATTCCATATTTGGACAATACCTTTATTTGGCCAACTAAAGGTGACAAAATAGCGTGCAAGCTTTTGAGTAATCCAGAATTGTTTATCAGGTGACATGGTAAACCAGGTGCGATATGGCACTGGGGTGGGTGGGAGGTCTGCTGTTGATAGAAAAAACTATATCAAAGATTCCACCAGACATGACCAAGTCCTTGGGGATGCCTGATAGAGCTTTGGCCTTCTTCACCATTAAGTTAAATGGATTTGGAACGTATTTTTAACCTACACGTCAGGCAGGACCGGTGCAAGGCAGTTTGGTGCCCTAGGCAAGATCAGATATTTAGCGCCCCCCCTCCCACTTGAGAGCGCTGTATTTTTTTTCCAAGGCGTTTCTGGCGCCCCCTTTAGCCCTGCGCCCTAGGCGGCTGCCTAGTTGGCCTAATGGTAGCACCGGCCCTGACGTCAGGGAAAACAGGCAGACTCCAAGAGCAGTTCAGCAATGGAAGACTGTGCTAAGAGTAGGAGTAGGCAGACTTCCGGCTTGCAGGATGTATTTTTTTTTTTTTTTTTACTAGAACCCCAAAATCCACCAACCGGAACCTTGTGCAAAAGAAGACATACCCTTAGAATTAAAGAATTCTGAGCTCCAAAACTGACGCTCGTGGTCCGTCCACACACAAAAATCTACTGGTTACCCAGAGCTTTCTTCATTTCAGCGGTACAATTTAGGGCTGGAGGGGAGTCATTTAGTTACTACTGCTAGCGGTCAATAATTGGGAGTCAGAAATCCTCACTGATATACTGCAAATCACTCAGAGATCTACCAGTAGAACCAGAGATATGGTCTAGGGAACTTAAGAAGTTTCCTTCCCTGGAGATTTTCAAGGAAAGACTGGATTGGAATGTACTGTGAACAGGGCTTTTTTTCTGGTGGAACTCACCGGAACTGAGTTCCAGCACCTTTTCTTCTATTAATTGCATTACAATTTAATCGCCATCTATTCCCGAGGAAATGTAATCCAAGAGTTCCTGTACCTTTTTATCCAGAAAAAAAGCACTGACTGTGAATGTATCAGGTATCCTGTCTTAAGACAGGATGTTAGGGTACATACCTTCTGGGTTCCCCCCCTCTGTGAATCTCTAGTCTCATTCTCAGATGTCACATTTTCCATCTGAGATCCAACATTGGGGAAGTAAATGCTTAAGGATGGGATGGCAATTAGTATTTTAATTTCCCTCCAGCCAATACTTGGAAGTAAATATATTACATTTTGTGGAACTGAATCTTTTCCAAACTATGGGAGAGAATGAGAAAGAGAATAATTGAGCTCTAGAGATAAAGCGCAAAAGAAATATTGCTAGCATAAGTAATCCAAGGCCAGTTCCAATGTTTAAAAATAAGTCCCTCAGTATGAAAGGTGAATTAGTGTACATGTCCATGGCAAGCACACATACATACAATCCTAGCTTCTGGAAATCTGCCACCAGTCCAATGAATGTTCGTGTGTGAAGTGGGAACTGTCACACCTTTCCATTTTGTCACTAGTGTGGGCTGCCCTGGTGTCACAGTGCTGTCTAGCAGCACTGCAAATTCCCCTTCCCCAACAGAAGGCTAGTTTAAGGGTGTGAACGGGGAACTTCCACACACATGGCTTGACTCTCTCTCTCTCTGCTGCAGTGAGGGCCATGCTGATGATACAGCATAATCAAGCAGTGTTTCAGCTTTTGAAGAGTCTGTGGCTTACGCTGGCTCAGCTTGTCTGAGTGTGGAAAGCTAAGCAGGGTCAAGCCTGGTTATTACTTGGATGGGAGACCCCTCCTCTAGTTTCCTGCATTGAGCAGGGGGTTGGACTCGATAGCCTTGTAGGCTCCTTCCAACTCTATGATCTATGAAATCTATGAAATACAGGTGCTGGTTTTAACCTGTAAAGCTTTATATGGCTTGGGACCACAATACCCGACGGAGCGCTTCTCCCAACCTTTTCCCCTGGACATTACAATCGACACCTGAGGCCTTCCTCCAAGTGCCACCTCTGAAGGAGGGTGGCAACATGGGGGTGGGTCTTCTCAGTGGTGCCCCCTGGACTTTGGAATGATTTCCCCACTGAAGCCAACTCTGCCATCTTTTTGGCATCAGGTTAAGACTGCTCCCTTCTCTCAGGCATTTAATGGCATTTAACAGGTCTAGTTTTGTATTAAAAATAGTTTTAGTTTTTAAATTGTTTTTAAATTTTGTATATTGGGGGGGAAATCACTTTATTGTGGTTTGTATGAACTGTTGTGAATCGCCCAAAGAGCTTCGGCTATACAGCTGGAGGCAAAAGCTGGAGACTTGAAACTTCAAGTCTCACCCTTTCTTTTGTATCATTTTACAGCAGGGGTTCTCAACCAGGGGGGAATTCCCCCCAGGGGGGGAATTTTAGGGTTTCAGGGGGGGGAAATTGGGACCACAGACTCAAACTGTTGGAATACTGATCTTTCTACAAATTACAATTCTACAGATTGTACATAATCTACAGGACATCACACCTTATTGTATGGCACAGATTAAGTCAGACAATCTTGGAAAGGGGGGAATGACATTCTGACATATGGTGAAAAGGGTGCATGGGGCAAAAAAGGTTGAGAACCGCTGTTTTAGAGCCTGGGACAAGCCACTTTCTCTCTGCTATTTATAAAATGTGTGTGTGTTGTGGGAGAGTAACTCCGATCTACCTTATGGTTATTTCAAGAATAAATCATATTAAGGACTATGATGCCCATTAAAAAAATGTATGTGTTATGTTCTTTAATATTTTTACTACAAAAGAAGGCATACCAAGCCAACTAAGTAGGTTGGGCTATTCCTTCCTAAAACATTGTTACAAATTGGAAATAAAAGGTAGCCATGTTTGTGTGCTGTAGCAAAAACATCAAACAATCTTGGGCATCTTAAAGACTTAAGACTGGCAAGGCTGATGTCAGCAGCGGGGTGGCCCTAACATCAGGCAGAGAAAGGTGTCCGCCTTGGGTAGCTGATCTGTAATGTCATAAAAGGGTAGCAAATGTGTTGTCATTTATTATTATTCTATTTGTACTCCCAGGGAGAGAGCTTATGGGTGCTGAAACAACTTTGCCAGCCTTGATACTATTCATCTTGACTTGGGGGTGGTATGTGGGGAGCCATTTGTTTTTTTGCGTCAGACAGCAAAATGTCTTGAGCTGATCCTGAGGTAAAGCTCATCAACCTACTCATCCTCTGACATCATATAGGCCATAAGTGCCCTTCTGCTTTCTATATAGGACAAACATATATTCTTTGTGCAAAGAAGTAAGTGAATACCAATCTAAGATATGAAATTGTAACATTCAGAGACCAGTGGGAGTACATTTCAATCTATCAAGACACTCTGAGGATAACCTAAAAGTCACCATTCTTAAACAAAACAAAAAAAATCAGACTCCAGTACGAAATCACTGAACTAAAATTTATCGGGAAGTTTGATTCTATTCATTAGGGTCTTAATCAAGAACATGGATTTTTCTCCTGCCATGGGAGCATTCAGTTAGTTTAGACTAAGGAAGATTACTATTGTTGTAATTTGCCCCAGTCTTAAACAGATTTACTTTGAATGTTTCCCTTCAACTCGGCAGAACATTCCCAAGTTAATTTGTTCAGGACTTAGGTGTTTGAAATTACTTTTTAATTCCCTTACACTGAGTACAAATACAAAATAAGGTTTGAAATGTCCATTTGGATATTATTATTTTTAAAAAGGCCAATGTGTTCTTCAGTAATGTGAGCCTCTTTATACAGTAATTACATTTACAATCTCTTTATGCTTCAACAAAACATAGTTTTGATTTTTTAAATGATTCTGCTCAGTTAATTTTTTCTTTGATAAACATGTCCCACACCCATTCAACTGACGTGTTTGATATGAGATTTGATATCGGGTTATTTGATATGAGAATTAGAGCAGGGGGGCTGCTTTTGAAGTCAGGCAGCAAGAACAGAAAGAAAAGAACAATTGTTGCATACCCTTGCTCTTTGTGGGCTCTCCCCTTTTGTGATGGAGTGTGTGTGGGTAGGGGGGAGATCTTTTAAATTCAATATATTTGCTTACATTCCATGTATTAGTTCTTTAGGAAGAAGTTTTGATTTTATGTCACTTATTTAATAACTTCAGCAAGCTGCCTTGAATATATAATGCATGGAGAGAGAAGGTGAAAATATTTAAAGTAAAAATACATACATACAATATATTCAAATGTAGATGCCTAATATTTTGCCACATCACCAGAAGCATTCTGTCTTTTTAGCAGATGGTATATAACTGTTATAATAAGTAAATGAGCAATATTAAATGTGGGATATTTAAAGTGCAGTCAAAACCAATGATTCATGTTTCACCAGTTAGGTGCATGAAAGGATTAAAACCACGGTCTCTTCTCAGGTGAATTTCCTAGAAGAGACTCAGTGAGGTATCTTCATCTGTGTCCTAGCAGGAAGTGGGCGTAGCTCAATGCTCTTCTCTTCCTGCTTGGACAAAGTTAGTCCCTTGTTTGCTGTAATATCAACAACCAGTGCTTTTTTTCTGGAGAAAAAGGGTACCGGAACTCTTGGATTACATTTCCTCGGGAGTAGATGGCGATTAAATTGTAATGCAATTAATAGAAGAAAAGGTGCTGGAACTCAGTTCCGGTGAGTTCCACCAGAAAAAAAGCCCTGCCAACAACACAATGTAACAAGAGTTGCTGGTCTGAACTCCGTAAGTTCAGACCCCAAGTGATACCAAATGAACCTTCTTCAACTGTAAGAAACGCTTTTAAGCCTGCCTGAATGAAACTGCAAGATCTGAGTGAGTAAATGTTACGTTTAACTTTTACAAGACTGTGTCTCTGATTATTGTTCTGAGGGAGAGAAAAGGGGGCAAAACCAGGGAAATCCAGTCTGCCTTAAAGCATCCTGGATTACCAAATGCTAACTGGCTAACACTAGCCAAATCTAAGCTTCTTTTAAGCTGGAAAGGGCCTCTACTCTGCTGATCTCACTAACGTGAGACAGGAAGGATAATATTCAACAATATATCCTCTCCTAGCATCTTATTCAAGTCCCAACATTAAAAAAAAAAGATTATGCTTCAGGTTGGCCTACTGCTATTCCAGCCCTAATTGCTTGCTCCAAATGTCAGAGCTGATGAGACGGGCCTGATCTACACATGCCATAGAAAAAGGATGGGGAACCTCTTTCAGCTCGAGGGCCAAACTGCATTTCAGAGATTTGGGGGGCTGCATTCCAGTGGTGGGCAGGGTCAAAGGCAAATGGGTTGGGGCCAAAATACCAAAAACTCTTAGTGCCAGTCACTAAGCCTTAGGAGAGGCATTTCAACCTTTTAGAATGGGGGAAAACTGCACAAAAGCCGGGGAAACCACCAAATGATTGGTGGTTGGGGGAAAGTGGGTGGGGCCATGTGGGGAACCCCCGGAGGCTGGGATGTGGCCCCCAGGGGCTTCAGGTTCCGTGCTCCTGCCAAAGAACAAAGTGGAAGGGAGTGTACTACTTCAAGAGAAAAGTTTGGGAGGGGTGTCACATTTTTTAAAATATTCCCCCTTTCTAAAACATTAAGAACCTCTCTGCAAGTAGAAAGCTAATGCAGCCAAAAGTGCACAGGGCTAGAACCTTAATCTCTGTGGGGAGTGTTTAAAAATGGGAAAGCATTTTTTTAAAAGGACACCATAAGTAACCCATGCTAGTCTATTCTACCACCTCGTTCTGCTACACATGTAGAGCAGACCTAGTGTGGCGCTCTCACGTGGAGTCCCACAGGCCTTTTGTGCATTCTTTCCTTCCACTCCTTGGGACTGCTCTCATGCAATACTAAGCCACAATGGATTAATTTCCCCACAGGGCTTAGTGGAGTGTGCCAGTCCGCCATTTTGAACATGTAAGCAGCGGAGTGCTCATGGCTTGCTATATTGTGCGGATCCTGTGGCATAGGGATCAACCCACGACGCCAGGTTCACATGACATGGCAAACCACAGCAAGCAGAGGCGTCCATGGGCACCATGTAAAAAGGGTGTCTCATAGATCATAGAGTTGGAAGGAGCCTACAAGGCCAGGCCCGGCGCTACCGCTAGGCAGACCCAGGCGGCTGCCTAGGGCACGTGGCGGAAGAGGGCGCAGAATTTCTGCGCCCCTTCCTCGCCTCTGGCGCGCTCCTGCCCTGCCTGCCACCTCCGCCGCGCCTCCCCGCCCGCTTGCCGGCCGCTGCCGCTGCCGCCGCCACTGCACCTCCCCCCCTGCGCGCGCCCGCCCGCCCGCCAACCACCTACCTACCTACCTACCTACCTTCCCGTTGTAAAGCGCGGGGGTCCCATCGCGTCGGAGGAGGAGGCGGCGGCGGCGGCAGCAGCAGCAGCCAACAGCGGGGGTGGGGGGAAGGTAGGTGGTGGCGGCGGCGGCGCGGGGGGGGTTGCAGAGCAGGGCTGCTTTGCTCCGGAGCCAGAGGGGGCGCTAAATACAATTTGGCCTAGGGCGCCAAACAGCCCTGCACCGTTCCTGTACAAGGCTATCAAGTCCAACCCCCTGCTTCATGCAGGAAACTAGAGGAGTAGTCTCCCATCCAAGTAATAACCAGGCCTGACCCTGCTTAGCTTTCCACACTCAGACAAGCTGAGCCAGCATAAGCCACAGGCCTGTCTGTGGGTGCCCAGCACAACACGACAGCCCCCACAGCTAAATTAAGCCACAAGAGGGCTGTTGTGTTCTGAACAAGGTCAAAGTCTCTTCCAAGTCGCTGCCTATGCCGCCTGAGTGGTCCAGTCCTGCCTGAGCACCTTTCCTCCTTTCCATTCCTGTTCTGGGAACTTCCATGCTGTGTCTTCTGACTTCCAGATGGATTTGAAGGGTCCTTTGCAGACAAATGGTGTGTTTTTGCATTAGGACACACATGTCTGGCCCTTCTATCAGGCAGAGTGAGGCAGGTGCCTCAGGCAGCAGATGCTGAGGGGCGGAGAGCAGCCACAAGGTGTTGGAGGACAGAGTTGTGTGTGTGTGTGTTCACGCACGTGTGTGAGTGTGTGTCCTGCAGCCTGCCCTGCACCCCTTAAGCTAGCTTGCTGCCCTCAGGTGTAGAGGAGAATGGTGTCCCGTCACCAGCATTGTACTAAGATTCAGCTGCAGTCCAGTTGGCTTTTGCACATGAAGTAGGGAGGAAAGGTGCCATCTTCTCCTTTGCTTCAGGTAACAAAAAGTCTTGGGCTGGCCCTGAGGACACCAGTGACACAGATGTTGTACATAATCCAGGTGTCATTGTTCCTGCTGTTGCAATGATCTGGAAGAAATCACATGTCCACATGTGGCAAATATGGCAAAATTGGTTTGCTGAGAAAAGGAGATATCGCCCTCACCACCATCTTGCCCCTTCTCTAGTTCCATTGTTACTGTGCCTGTGACATCACTTGTGATACATTCATCCTCTTCCTTCAAACCATTTTGGATGTTTTTAAAAGCCTCCCCCCCCCCTCTGTGTTACTGAGGCCTTGCTTTAGGGGAAATCCTAACAAATGGTTACCTTCCCCCTTCAGCGAGAAGCACTCACCATTTGTATTTTTCTTTAAAAAATTAAATCCACATCACTTCTCCAGCGCCTAAGTATTTGAGCTTTCTGTAATTAAAGAAAAGTGAGATCTGATCCAGCTCCCTGTAGGGTTTATATCCCTGTAGTCTGAAGAGAGAAAGAAATAATAATAATTTCTGACCTAAATATGCCACTAGTGAGATGCATCCAATTTTACACCTAACACAATACCCATTACAAATGTATCAAGATTCAGCATTAGAACTACTTATGTTCTTCAGTCCCACAAGTTTATTAAAGACCGTTTTGGAACACCACTCTGATGATGGCTGTGCATGGGAGGGAGGACTAATAAAAAATAATGAGAAAATTGCACCCATTTTTAATACCCATTGTATAGTTATAGCAAAGTCAAAGTCCACCCTGAACTATTTCTGGTGTGATTGAGGATACAGTGGTTTCCGTCTCTAAGGGATGCAATCCTATGCATGCTTGGACAGAAAAAAGTCCTACAACTCCCAGCATTCCCCTGCCAGCCATGCTTTTTTCTGTCTAAACATACCTAAGATTGCACCCTAAAGGATGTCAGAAATTAATGCTCGCCACATTCCTATCCCCATAAAGACCACAGATAGTAATAAAAGACACCTTGGCTTCCCTTTTATTACTATAGCCAAGTATTTTATCTTAGAATCATAGAATGGTAGAGCTGGAAGGGGCCTATAAAGCCATTGAGTCCAACCCCCTGCTCAATGCAGGAGAACAGATGTGGGCAGCCCAGGCAGTCACCCATCCAAGCACTGACCCGGCTCATACCTGCTTAGCTTCAGCATGTGGCCTGCATTATGTGCTCTTGATGCCACAATAACTCTTCTTCTTCTTCTCTTCATTTTGTTAAAGCCTCATAAAATCACTACAAACATTGCAAGTGAAGGAAAAACCACACTGTGTGCGGCTTAATTTTAACCAAGACTTTCTAGGATCCAATCTCAGGAATTCTTTCTGGTTACAGGATTCAGCCCTATCACAAGTCTTAATAGAAGAGAATGGTTCAGACTAAGAACTGCAGCCTGTCAAGCAATTTTTTGTGTTTCACCAGACCGACCCTTCTGCATCTGCTGCTGCCACCCAAAAGTGGTGCTGCCTGGGGTTTCCCTTGCTAGTGCTAGGAAAGGAATCTCTTCCTTATCTCTAATCTCTCATCAGATCTCCCATCTTTGATGAGAGACTGGAGATACAGGAGGGATTCCCTTGCTAGGACTAGCCAGGCGTGTGTGTGTGTGTGTGTGTGTGGCGTGCAAGCATGCATGTATATGTTCATGTACAGCCCCCTGCTGCTGCCGTCAGGTAACAAAAACATTGTGCGACCCTAAGTCTTAGAGTATACTCAGACTGGATTTCCCACATGATGAAAGTGTTCCTGAGCAGGTGTAAAGTTCATTTTCCTCACCAATGAGTCAGAGATTCCTCCCACATCAGGGATTAGAGGAAAGGGCTTCCAGGTCAAAGGGTGCTGTTTGCAGAGAGACATGAGTTCCAGACATTATGTACTGATAGAAAGCAATCCACGAAACCATATGATGTTTTATTATCAAGTAGATAAAACTGGGCAGCTTGAAAATTATTTCAGCCTGAAGTGCCAACTTATTTTTCATTTATATTTATATGCCAATTTAATTTAATTGAACAAGGGGTCAATTTATATTTATATGTCACTTATCCTCCTACAACAGGAGTGAGCAACTTGTGGCACTCCAGAGTTTTTGGTCTATAACTCCCATCAGCACTCACAATTGGCTATGCTGGCTAGGTCTCTTGGGTTGGCCAAAACATCTGGAAGGCTGCAAGTTGCCGACCTCTGTACTATGGGCTCAGGGTGGCATGCATAGGTGGGTTTACTTGATTTTATCATCATACTGTGAGGTAAGTTAGGCTGAGAGACAGAGTGACTGGTCCAAGGTCACTTACTGAGCTCCCAGGTGTCAGTCCAATACTCTAACTACTACACCACCACAATGAGTTACAAACTTTTTTCTCTCTGTATTTTTCTTCTTGTTGGACAGTTTAAACCATGAACAAGTTAAGCCACATGACCAAGTCACATCATTCATTCATTCATTCTATTTATATCCTGCCTTTTTTCCTGCAAGGAACCCAAGGCGGCTTACATAATCCTCCTCTTTCTCCTCACAACAACCCTGTGAGGTAGGTTAGACTGAGCGTCAGTGACTGGCCCAAAGTCCCCCAGTGACTTTCATGGCTGTGTGGGGACTAGAAACCGGATCTCCCAAGTCCCAGTCCAACACTCTCACCACTATGCCACACTGGCTCTCGATGATATCAGCTTAATTTGTTGGTAGATCATAGGCTTAAAGCAGTGGTGGGCAACCTCAGGCCTGGGGACCAAAACCAGCTCTCCTGGGAGCCTAATCCAGCTCTCAGGGTTTCCCAAGATGGCCACACCCCTTTCTGCCAACCACCAATCATTAGGTGGCTTCCCAGTTTTTGTGCAGATTTCCCCACAATTGTAAAAGGTTGAAATGTCTCTCCTAAGGTTTAGCTACTGCCAGTAAGAACTCTATGTGAAAATATACTGGCATTTTTGGCTCCACCCCTTTTGCCTTAGGCCCCACCCACCACTGTAATGCAACCCCCAAGAGCTTCACCTAATTGAATTTGGCCGTTGGCCTGAAAGAGGTTCCCTGCTCCTGGTTTACAGCCTGACCCTATCTATGATTACTCAGAATCACTTTCCACTGAGTTAAATGAGGTTTATTTCCACGTAAGTGTGCATAACACTGTCATCCTATGGCTTGAATTGTATGCACACTTACCTGGGGTGGGGGACAGATCCCATTGAACATAGTGGCATTATTTCTGAGTAAACTTGTATAGGATCAGGATTAGGGTGTACAGGTTTTCAGTACGCTGTGTCTTGGATCTTGGCACACACACACACAGCTCTTTCGTCATGTTTAAACCATTGCTTTTAAACTATATAGGCCACACAGTAGTGTTTTGTGGAATCTTAAAACTGGGGATCTGAATTAAGCCTCAAAGCAGAACTTTACTGTTAGAAGTGCTGAAAGGTTTTCTGTCTGTTTGTGTATTTACTGTCATTTATGAATTGCAGTAGAACGCAGCATGGTTTTACCTTGCTACTCTCCAATACTCATGACAAAGATTGCTCCAATAGAAGAGGTCACTTCCTGATCTATTTTGCAGCTTTCGCCACATTCTCACCTACCCTGCTCTTTCCTGCAGTGTGAAGGCTCCGCTTCGGCAAAAGGGAATGGTCCTTGGGGGAAATCTGACTCGATGCCATTACATGCCACAAGCAATTTCTCTTATCTAAATGCTCTCTGTCTTGTGGCCTTTAGTTTCTTTTACTTGCATGACAGTTAGAATCTAGCTCTTTGAAAAACAAAACCCTCAGCACTGGAATGACAGCAGTGCCTGAAATGACAGAAGAGTTGTGTGAAACTTTGGGCCACACTCCTCAAACCTCTTGATTGTTTGGAAGTAAGTAGTATCACTTGCAATCCTAAGACGCTCCTCATTTAGTGTGTGTAATGTATATTGACTTACACTCTAATCGTAAACATGCAACTAAAAAATAAATCCCGAGATCGTTGGGATCCACTTCCTAGTAGAAAGATAGAGTAGTATAACAGTTAAGAGTCTGAGAAGCAACTCAAGAAGTTGCGGTTTGAGCTGGCCTTAGGCAAGCTAGTTTTGCTCCACTTCAGCACTGCATGGGCAACATGGGAATAATAATACTGGTATAGGGTTGTTGGAAGGGTTACAAAACAGTTACAATGGACAGTATCCTATTTGACACTTCTGTTAATGTAAATAACATTGCGGTAGCATAAGTGACCTCCGGAGCAACACCAGTAGCATTTGCTGGTCTGACAGGTTTTCTGGGGGACCCCATCGCACCAGCAAAAGCTATTAGTGTTGCATTAGAGGTCATGTGTGCTATTATAACATAATTTACATTAGTGGTAGTGTCAAATGCTTAATTGTATTAGTCAGTTTTAATTGTATATTATTGTATATTTGTTTTGTTAATCGATTATGATCTTGTATGCCGCCTAAGGTATTTGTGTATAGGTGGGATATAAACTGAATAAATAAATAAATAAATAAAAGTATACTGCCCAGTGATTTGAACCCTCTAAGGCAGGGATGGGGTGGGAACCTGGGGCCCTCCAGATAGGGTTGGACTCCAACATGCTGACTGGGGCTGATGGGAGTTGTAGTCCAACATCTGGAATATGCATGCAAAGTATTATTAGTACAGATGCCTAAGATTGCAGCCTTATTTGCATGAAAATAAGTCTAAAGCTGTGATCCGCAAATGGTAAGTAATTATAATGCCACGTGATTGTTCTATGCCTAAGACACTGTTAATTGGTTGTCTGGTCCTATGTTTACTCCAAAGGAAGCCCCATTGTGTTCAATAGGGCTTGCTCCCAAGTATGCATTCATGGGATGGTAGCTTTAAACTGAGACAGACTTCAGCAGGGCTCAACAGTGGAACCTGGCAATACTACAGCTCAGCCTGGCATGTCTGAAGTAATAACAGAGAGAGAGACAGCTGAAAAACAGCCAGCCCTCACAAGGGGAGTCCTTTAAGCAGGATCCAGGTCTCCGCTTTCAAGCAGGCTTGAGCTGTGGCAAGCCTCTTTTCCTGAAATTAATAGTGGATGATGACTCCTCCAAGTAGCAACTTACTCTTGGCTCACTTGCAGAGGCACCTGGTTTTGAACAGGCCTCAAAAGGAGCAGTTAAGCGGCAGAATGATGCTTTGGAAGAGGCGTTGTTATGGTTTAGAACAGGGGTGCAGAACCACAGGCCCAGGGCCAAATCCAGCAATCCTGTGGTCTTAATTCAGTCCACTGGGATTCCCCAGATAGCCACACCCCTTTCTGGCCACACCCCTTTCCCCCAAAGAACCATGGATTGGTGGTTTCTAGGCTCCTGCAAAGTTTCCCCATTCTAAAACGTTGAAATGCCTCTTTTAAGGCTTAGTTCCTGGCAGTAACAGCTTTAAGCAAAATATACTGGTATTTTTACCTCACCCCTTTTGCTTTTGGCCCCACCCCTGCCCACCCCTGCAATGCAGCCTCCAAGAGCTTCTCTGAAATTGAATTCTGCCCTTGGGCTGAAAGAAGTTCAACACCCCTGATTTAGGAAACCAACCAACCAGGATGGTTACTTGGGGGTTCCTTTGGGAGGGTGGGGAGAAAGATGGCATCTCAGAATTTTCTTCTTTTGCAGGGGGCGGGGGAAGGAGATGCGGGGGAGGGGAGATACTTGAGCCATTTGAGAGTTTAGCAAAGAAATGCACAACTTGTGAGCTGGCTTCCTTCCTTTTCTACTATGCCATCTGAAAGCAGTCATTAAGCAACAAGGCTGTTATTATTACCAAGGGAAACAAGGAAGCCCATTATCACTGTGAGGCCTCATATTCACTTGCAAGGAGGACCCACAGAGCACTTACTGGCTGGCTGAGGACCATTAATAGCTACTCTACTTGGGATAGTAGCTTGCATTGTTGAAACCATCCCAATCTGCAGTGGCTTCTTCCGGATGCTTTTTAGGCCAGCTAAGAGTCCTTAGAAGGAGGGGGGGGGAATGAAGTGCTTCTCAGAGCAATGGCAGGACTAAAAGGCTGCAGCAACTCACCCTCTCTGACACTTCCTTGGGAGTAAGTTCTGTTGAGAACAAATCATGGGGCTTCATTTCACAGAAAGAGGCTGAGGATTTCTTTCTCCCACTACTACTCCCCCTTCCCACCCGCCAGTCAAAGTCCATAGTACTCAAGAGGCCACCAGATTATTTTGGTCCCTGAGGCAGAAAATTCCAAAAATACCTCTCTCCCTCCCTGGCAGTAAAAATAAAATGGGTTGAATCCAGACCTAGTCATAGGTGGAGGAGACCTATTGAAATGAATGAGACTTAAGTTAGACTCAAATTGATTTCTATGGGTCTGCTCCAAGTCTGGATGCAAACCAATAATAATAAATAACTGACAAGTTGCTATCTTTTTCATGATACCAAAAGTCTGCTGCCTGAGGCTGCAGCCTAATTCTGCCTTATGGTAGGGCCAGCCCTGAGGGTGGAAACTCCATCTCCAGGAGAGCACAAAGGACCATGAGTCCCATCCTAATGTACAAGCTCAGTAGGACAGGGATCTTAGGCTGCAATCCTGGATGCAGTTTCCTGGGAGCAAGCCCCATTGAACCCAATGGGACTTACTTTTGAGTAGACATAGATAGGGGATTGTGCTGTCTCTAGGATGGGAGAATGGAAGGAACTAGTTTAAAGAACATTTGCAGTTGTAGGAGAGCAACAAGCTTATATTTGGAATGCTACCAGGAAAGCAGGGCTGGGAGCCATGCATGGTTTGAGAACTATTGCAGTGCAATCCTATACATGCAACTAAGCTCCGTGGAATTGAGTAGGAGGTGCTCCCACGCCCGTAGGAGGTGCCCCCACGCCCGCTGAGTCTGCATAAAACTGAGCAGTGTCCTCATTCTTGGAGCTGTTCTCAGGGAAGGTGATAGAGTTATGATTATCAACCTTTTTGGAAGCGAAGCAGGAAATGGTAGCAAGCCATTCAGCTTATCTGTCCTCAGGAAGGAGGAAGACTGGCTAAAATTCAGAGAAAATGCTAAAACTAAACAAACAAAGGTGGGGGTAGAAAGTATTTCCTTAGCACTTCTCGGTGTACCAAAGTGCTTTACAGCCCAATCCTATGCAGAGTTAGGCACTCCCAACCAAGTAAGTCCATCAGCGAGCTCCCATTACAAATAAATCAGCCTTAACATTCTTGACTCGGATGGTGTTGAGAGATTTCCCCCAGGGTAACTCAGAGAAGAGAGATTTTAGTCTGGTCGTATTATCCTATGATTTGGATCCATTAGTTAGTCGTGACTAACTTAAGTCCCATAGATTTCAATGGGCTTATTAAGTACGACCCGGTGAAAGGAAGTTCCCTAGAGTTTCATGAAATGTACTTCCAAGTAAGCAGGATTGCAGCCTAGATCTCTCTCGCACACACTCATCTAAACTTAACCCCCGATATTTTAAAGCCTGAAGCATCGTCAGAGGCACTCTTCTATACATTAATGGAAGTGGTCTCCTTGACACCCCACCCCTCAGTTCAAGTCCCCCTTTAAGGCTTGCCTTATCCACCACCATGCGGGCTCCTCACTACATAGGCGTCAATGTCCTGGGCATCGATACAGAAAGGAAGAAGGCTGGCCCGACGGCCTTTGATGACAACCTCGTAGGCTTGGATGAAAGCCCACAGTCAAACTATGGTCGGAGTCCCGGCTCCCTCCCTTAAAAGCGGAGAACTTCGGTCATCGGGCGGTCTTAACAATGTAAGAAATAAATAAAAACAAAACAAGAAGCTATCTCAGTTCAACGCAAGCGAGGCAAACGGGGTCTCCCTCCCAGGAACTCAAACTTACCACTCTTGCCGGGGTATCTCCCTGGATCCCTCCGAGGTTTAGGCATGACTGGGCAGGTAAGCATGACTAGGCACCTCCCCGCGGCCGCTGCTGCTTTGGCAAAGTTGGAGCTGATGATGCCCACGCCGGGCCAGCTGCATCCCAGGTCGCGCGCCAAGGGCTCGCCCAACTCGAGGCCCCCATTGGCCAGCGGGCAAGCACGTGCCAGTCCTCCTGGCGCTATATTAGGACAATATTTACCTCGCGGCAGGCTTTACGATGGTTGAGAGAGGAGGAGCAGGTAGAGAGCGCGAAGCGGGCGCCGCTGCCTCTTCGTAGCCTCGCTCCTGCCGCCGCCACCTCTCCTCCTCCTCCTCCTCCTCCTCAGCGGTTCTTTTCCCCCCGCGCAGGGGCGCGCCATGAACTCCTTCCTGGAGTACCTGGCGCGGGGCGGGGACGGCTTGAGCTTGTCGGGCAAGTTTGGCGGGACGGAGCCCGGCGGGGTGGCGCTGCGGCCGCCCTGTCCCCTGTCCCCAGGCGGGGAGCGCGCCTACACCGGGCCGGCGGCAGGAAGCTTGCCGGACTTCTCCCGGCGCCCGGCGGCGCAGCGGCCGCAGCAACAGCTGGCGCCGTGCGCGCTGGCGCCCAGCGCTTTCGCCTCGGCCGGCCAGTACAGCTTCGCAGCCCCCGAGGAGGCCGGCGCCGTGCACTACGCCGCCTCCGTCTTCTCGGGCAGCGTCGGCAGCGGCGGCGCTTACCTCCCGGTGGACTACAGCGCGCTAGCCGAGAGCTTTCAGCCCTGCGCCAAGGATGCGCCGCCCTCCGACTTCTGCCCGAAGGCCAGCTGCTCCCAAGCTGCGCTCAGCACTTTCGAGTGGATGAAAGTCAAGAGGAACGCGCCCCCGAAAAGTAAGTGCCGAGCGGCAGCGCCACTGGGCGCATCCCGTAAGGCAGGGCAGTGATGCTCAATTAGCTCGCGACAGGGAGACCCGGATCGAGGGTTCTGACCCGGGAAGGGACAGCCCCGTCCCGTGCAGCTCGGAAGTCAGTCCCGCTGAACTCGGTGGGACTTACTTCCAAGTAAGCGGGCAGCCGGAAACAAGTTCCATGGTTATCAACGGGACTCTCTTTCGAAGGGAAAAAGGGGTTAAGATCGGGATCTAACTGGAGGGGGGGGGGAAGGAACTGACAGAGTTCCACTCTCTGAAAAGGGTCGACCTTTGGCTGAACTTCCCCACTGGATGGCGAAGCTTTCCTGAACTTGGGTCGCCTCCCTCTTCGGTGCTTGCTTCTAAGGCTGCGGTCCTAAGCATAGCTCTTTGGAAGGATAGCAAGCTCATTTGAAATCAAGGAAACGCGCGTTTGTGATGCGGGTTCTTATCCCTTCACAGATTTCATCCTGTCCCCTGGTGTTCTCAGTCGAGCTGGTGAAATAGTAGTGTATTTCCCCCACCTCTTCAAGGCGGACTTAGCTTTGTAGTAGAAAACAACACGTGGGCAGTTATTCCGCATAATAAACCAGTCCCTGTTTAAAAGGTGCGATCGTGTATATGCAGCGCAACTAACGCCCATGTCCCATGACTTGGACATTTAACCATCCCAACCTCTCTTCTTTTGCAGGCAGACTCTCGGCCTATGGATCATCTTCCAGTCCTCCCAGTGCTGTAAGGACCAATTTCAGCACCAAGCAACTCACGGAGTTGGAGAAAGAGTTCCATTTCAATAAGTACCTCACCCGGGCCCGGCGCGTGGAGATTGCAAAGTCTTTGGGCCTCAATGACTCTCAGGTGAAAATCTGGTTCCAGAATCGGAGGATGAAGCAGAAGAAAAGGGAGAGGGAGGGGATGGTGATCCCTCCCCCTGCAGTGACTTTTCAGGTCTCCCCCTCGGATTCGAGCCCCACACAGCTAGGGAAGTGTTCTCCCCCAGCTTCTCCTGCCAAGGGTTCGCCCTGACGCAGTGGCCCTGTGATAACGCGGAGAGACATTCAAAACAGCATGAGACTAAAAGTAATAATAATACTGAAAGCAAAACTGGAAAGCTCTAAACTGTGTTAAAATTCTGCACATTTTAAAACAAGGGGAAAATAAGACAATCATTGCACTAAGATTTATCACATTGCCCTTGAGAAAAGTCCAGCTTTATCTTGTATAGGATGAATACCTGCTGCTTACAGAGAACTGATCAAGGCACAAATGGCATATTATGAGGTTTACATTTTATTTATATGTACTTTCAGGGAAAGCCACTACAGTATGCTGCTAAACTTTGTTCTTGGTTGAGTTTATTTACAGGCTGATCTTATAATTGTAAACTGACAAGGAAGTCCCATGGGTCTTACTTTTGTCAACTGTGCATAGGATCTCTGCTTTGGTCAGCTAGCCTTCAGATTATTTTTAATCTTTCTTTCCTGTGTTTTGGGAAGGGCCAAAACATGTGCGTATGGGGAGGGGTGGAATTCTACAAAGGAAACCAAAGAAAAAGAGTAACTTGAATTATAAGTGGGCTTTTGCTCTGCCTTTTAAAAACATTCCTTTAAAATGTTATACTTTGATTTGAAATGGAAAAAGTGAATTACAGGGGCTTTCCAGTGCTCCTTGTCAGGTAGCTGCATGTAAACACAATAATTAACTAGATAGCAGTAGAGCTATCAGTGAGTGACTTAATTGCTTTTCTTTTCCAGAGGTCTGGCTGTGATTTGAAGCAAATGTGCTTGCCAGAAAGTTCTAGTGCAACTTTCAATTAAAGTTATTTAAAAGTACATTGTCTTAAGATTGGGGGGGGGGTGGACAAGTGGAGGTACCAGTATAAACATAGTCTTGCCATTTTTTTGCATTTAACTTTTTATTGAAATATAGGTTTCATTTTTGCATTAATAAATGCAAACATTTAAAAATAATGTGTAGCAACACAAGAGATTCTGAGATGGAGGGAGCTGCTTTGCTTTCTGTTTATTGTATTTCTGTTTACTTCATTCACTTCTGATATGTTGACCCAGGAAATCGCAGCTCTTTTTGGTTCAGTCTTCAGCCAGACTTTTAAAAAACAGCACACCCCTCACATTATATGGTTCATCAAATAGCCTGCAGGGTCATTTCTTTTGAAAACAGGGCTATTTTAATTTTGCATGGTGCTCTATAGTATGATAAAAGGTAGTTGGATCATAATCCACAAGGAATCTCAGGAATAACAAAAAAGACTAAAGGAATAGGGGCAGATTCCTTCAGATGATCACTTTTATGTAACTTCCAGACTGGTAATGTAATCTTAAATTGGAGACTTTCTGGTTTTTGTTTTGTTTTTTATTTTATCACAAAGTCTGAAATTTTCCTATAAATTCTGAGACTAATTATTTCTGTGTATGTTGATGTATGTACGTGTGGGGTGTGTGTGTGTGTGTGTGTGCGTGCGTGCACACACACACACACACACACACACAACACGTCAATTAATTCATATATTCTGCCTTAATACCTTGAGGAAAATGCAATCATGCTGACTGAAAAGGAGAATAACGCATTGTATCTCAGGTAATCATGTAAATTGGGAGCTGGGATTTCATCCTATTGTGTGAGCCATTTAAACCAAAGATCATGACTTAAAGAATGAGTGAAATTTAAGAATAAACTTTGATTGGGAACCCTTCACATGTTGTTTAGTTACTCCCATTCCAGAACTGTTTGATATGTCATCACCTCTTTTGAATGACATTAAATCTACACCAAAACAATTGCTAATGGATTGCTAACATCTCCATGCAAGGACGGGAACAGCTGTAGCAGCAGCCCGACCCATAACTCATGTAAGGAAGTCCTTGGACATTGAACCTGATTAAATCCATTACCGGATCAGCAGAAATAAGTCAACTTAAATCTAAGTATTTCTACTCAAGCCTGCTACCGGAACAGGAGTAAGTCCAAATGAGCAAACCGGGATGGGATGCGAATGGATTGGCATGGAAATTTTTGGCTGATGACTCATAGATTTCATAGATAGAGTTGGAAGGAGCCTACAAGGCTATGGAGTCCAACCCCCTGCTCAATGCAGGAAACTAGAGGAGGGGTCTCCCATCCAAGGAATAACCAGGCTTGACCCTGCTTAGCTTTCCAAGCTCAGACAAGCTGAGCCAGCGTAAGCCACAAGCCAGATACTCATACATTGCATAGTTGAACCTGGAAGGAGGAGGTGTGTTTGGCACTCCCCCCTATCAAGTTTGTTGGCAGTTCATGGGCACAATCTACCTGAATAATTTCTTTAGGAAGCAAGCAAGCCCCAGTTAAATAGCTGGTGTAGTGGGTTGTGTTCCCTATTTTGAGAATGCTGTCTGATAACCTGAGTACTGTTTCCATTTTTTTATATATTTCACATTGAAATGAAGCATAATCCTAAACATGTTTAAGCAGAAGTCTGTCTCATTGTAGTTCATGAGGCATTTCCCATGTAAGGGTGCAATCCTATTTACTAGGGAGTAAGTCTTATTGCAGTTAGTGAGACTTACTTCTGAGTAACCATGCACAGGATTGCACTGTCTCTAGGATTGCAGCCTTATCACTGTTGGTTTACTTAAAACAAAAGCTAGTTATAATTTAGATTGTTTGAAGATAGTGAGACAAACAAGCACTCTCTGTCTGAATAAATGTAGCAAGAGAATCACAGCAGGGCATATTTTAATCTGTAGTTCTGGAGGAGGAGATGTTGTAAATATATGGCTGTTTTCATTCCATCGAGACCCTTGAAGGAAGATGGGGGTCAAACTGAGTTCATGAGAGAGAGGGGAGGGGGCTCCCTCTTTCGCTCTTGCCATATTTCTGAAAGCTGTTCAACACTGGCAGCCCCCAAAGCATCTGAAAGGTAATTCTGAGCACAGGAGAGACATGGAGGCTACAATCCAATGATCACTTACTTGGGAGTAAGATTCATGGAACCGAATGAGACGGACTAATGAGTAAATGTGCTTGGGGTCAGACTATAAAAGGAATGAGGTTGCTACAAAAATGAAGTGTCTTGTGGCACTATACGACTAAGAGGATTTATTTGGAGTATAAGCATTTGTCAACTAGATTTCACATCTTCAGATGCATAAAATATTATCTTCAGTTTGTGCGCATGCAGAGAGAAAGATTTGTAAGGACCTGAAATGCAAGAGGTATGGCTGGGGTGGGGAACTTCTTTCAACCCAGGTGCAAAATTCAAATTCAGAGATGCTCTGGTGGTGGTGGTGGGGATTCCTATGGTGGATGGGGCCAAAGGCAAAGTGGGTGCAGTCAAAGGCAAAAGAGAAGGGACCAAAAATACCAGCAGATTGTAGCTTAAGCTCTTACTGCCAGTACCTAAGCCTTGGAAGAGGCACTTCAATCTTTTAGAATGGGGGGTGGGTGGGAGGAGACCACAGAAAAGCCGGGAAACCACAAAATGATGGATGGTTTAGGGAAAAGGGTGTGTGGGCTTCTGGGGAACCCCAGAGAGCTGGATTGGGACCCCAGGAGAGCTGGATCTGGGCCCCAAGTCTGATGTTCCCCACCCCTGACATTCCACACCCCTGAGGCTATGACATTTGGGAAAGCTCACTTATATACAAGATAAGCAGAGTTGCATGCCTGAGTTGTTGTGGGCCAACCATCAGGAGTCATTCTACTGTATACATCAGATGGACCTCAATGGCTGAAATGACAAATTCAACATCACTCTCTTCACTTTTGTCCAATAGATTTCATTTCCCTGGCCTTCTGGTCATGTGGTACTGATCAAGTGTGTGAGGATGTTTTTGCCTAATGTTCCTTGCCTAATGCATGAGAAGGAAATGCCTCCAATGAATTTAGTTTCCTTTACATCCCATGTAACAGCATTGGTCACCTTTGTATTCTGCCCATCTTCCAAAGAACTCATGGCCTGAGTGTGTCCCAATTTGTTGTCACAAGGGCTGTGAAGTAGTTAAATTCAGAGAGCAAGAGTAACTTGCCTGTGACTACCCAGGAAAGTTTCAGGGCTGTGTGAGGATTCGAATGCTGCTCTTTCTAGGCCACCGTTCTAGCTGCTGCACCACACCCACGTGAAAGCATCTAAGGCTGCAGTCCTATGCACCACATATGGGTTAGCCATGGTCCACAGGCCTCATGCAGCCTTCGGCTGACTTCAGTGTGGTCTGCAGGGACATCCCCACTACCCAGCTGTTTAGCGCTGGAAGCAGCTTGAGGGGTATGCCGAATAGGTGATTTCCTCAGCTGGTTCCTTTGCTAAACAGCTGGGAAGCAGAGTGAGGAAAGTGATGAGTTAATGCTGTTGGAGTGCAACCCTCTGCATGTTTAGACAGAAGAAATTCCTACAACTCCCAGCGTGGCTGGCTGGGGCATGCTTAGATTGTAGAACTTTTTTCTGTCTAACCATGCATAGGATTGCACCCTTAATCCCTCTTTGGTGCCCGGTGCCCATACAATAGATCTATTGACCCCTTCTGTTTGTCATTACAGCCCATAGCTCCCCAAAATAGCCTCCTTAGCCTCCCCGCACACACACTTTTTGCAGCTCTACCAGCAGCTACCACCTCTTGGGTTCCTGTTCCCTTTTCAATATAGCAGCAGTTTGGTCGGATCGCCACAACAAAGCAGCTGCAAAATTCATGGAAAAGCAGGGGGAAACAGTGACATTTTGGATTCATTTCAATAAGCCTTAGGCAGGGCCAGCCCAATTGCATGAAGAGCTCAAGCAGTTGCTTAGGATGGCAATATTTTTAGGGATGCTGATGAAGCAAAGCACATTAGCTGCCACTCAGAGTAGGTAACACTGAGCTAGATGGACCAATGCTCGTTGGCCTCAGGTTAAAAGGTGAGGCAGCTGCGTATGTTCCTGCCTGGTGTATCTTTATGAGCTGACAAATTACTTTGGGACCTCCTTGGCCCACTTTTCACCTAGCAGCAGTAGAGGCTGATGGCTCCAATGTCAGTGTGGCAGTGTATCCACTCCAGGTTGTAGTTTGAACTTTTAAGGAGCTATCCATGGTTCTGGACTGGTTTTGAGGTCAGAGTTGAGCACCATGGATAGCTCCTTTAAAGTTCAGACTAAAACCAGGAATGGGTACACCGCTGCATTGACATTGGAGCCACCAGCCTCCACTGCCTAGCAGCACCTCACATCTGCCCTTTGGCTCACTAGATCCCTAGTCTGGTCTTTCCTCTTGCTTGTAGCCTGACATTCTTTGCCACCCCCAAAGCAACAGACCTGTTATTCTGTGTCTTGATTGTTCCTGAGCAGCAGACACATGGGCACAAAGAAGATGCTGAGAAAAGGGAGAGCAGTACCCCAAAACATATACAGCTCCCTACAAAATGCTCTCCGAATCAGCTGCACACAGTCACCTAATGATAAAGTCTGCCCTACCACTCTAGGCAATTTCCCATTGCCCTGGGGACACCTTCCTTCCCTCTTTGACCCCAAGGCATGATGGGATATCTGGTCCTCCAGGGTGCCCATCAAAGCACTCTGCTTCTAAAAACTGAAGCACTTAAAAACTCCACCAAGGCTACAGACCAGAGCATGCACTTTGGAATAAGTCCCACTGAAATCAAAGGAACTTATTACTGAGTAAACACACTGAGCAACATGCTACATGTCTGGGTATGTCATTGGTGTTGAGATGCTGTTATCTGTTAGATGTGTTTAAAGCAGCTTAGTGTTATGTCAGCTAGGACATGGGCATAAGAATGTAACAGCCCTATTGGATCAGACCAATGGTCCATGTTGTCCAGAACCTTTTTTCCTATGGTGGTCAACCAGCTGCCTCTACAAAGCCCACAACAGGTCACAAATGGCTGCCAGTAATATAATGACTAGAAGTCATAATAACTTTTAGAGCAGCCTTCCCCAACCTGGTGCCCTGTGGATGTGTTGGACTATAACCTCCATCACCCCAGCAAGTATGGCCATTAGGCATGCTGCTGGGGATAATGAGAGATGTAGTCCAACAGGTTTCCAGGTTGAGAAAGGCTGCGCTAGAGAGCCCAGGAGCCAATGTCAGTCACTGAGTATTTGCAGGGCAATGTGAAACTGGTAGACAGCTTCTACACAGCAAAACATTATCTGTTACTATAATTGATGCATTAAATAGTCTGAATGTTCCTTTCCAACCTTCTTGCTATCTAGGGATAAAATATGCTGTCTGTGGAGCTTTGCAGAACATAGGAAGCTGCCTTATACCGAGTCAGGCCCTTGGTCCATCTAGTCCAGTATTGTTGACACTGACTGGCAGCGGCTCTCCAGGGTTTCAGGCAAGATTCCTTCCTTGCCCTACCTGGAGGGGCTGAGAATTGAACTGGGAACCTTCTGCATGCAAAGCAGGTGTTCTGCCACTGAGCTATGACCCCTGGGAGAAATCTAATGCAACAGAAGTGGGCATTTGCTTCTGCAACAGGAGTTGCCCTCCCACCTGCATGCCCCCAAATCAGCTTCAGAAAGTCCCCCAGCCATTTAGAGCAGTTCTGGTGTGTGTGTGTGTGTGTGTGTGTGTGTGTGTGTGCATGCGTGCGTGCACACACGCGTGCACACACACACGCATACACACATGCAGGGGAAATTTGATCTGCCAGTGGTAGTCTTTCTGCTGGCAGAAGGACACCACTGGATACAACTGTGTGTGTTGGTTCTGCTCTGCTTTTCTAGAGATTAAAAAAACAGAGCCTCGCCCTCAACATCCTACAGGTATCAGACAGAAGTTTGTTTATTCTAAATATTCTAAAAGATTCTTCAAAAACTGTTGCCTTTGTTTGAGCCTTGAAAATCTGTTGAAATGTTCTGTGTTGCTGCTCTTAAGGAACAGTTTTTTCAGTGATGATTGTATTTTGTATGCCACTTTGGAATGCCACTTTTCCAACAACAAAGTTGACCTCAAAGTGGCTTGTGGCAACAGCAAAGCATCAAAAACATAAATAACATTCCAGTCAATATATCCCTATTAACATAATATCAAAAGTACAATAACAATGTAAGAATAAACAAGTCAATACATAGTTTAAATACAGTTGACTATAAAAACTACAAGTGTGCACCAACCACAAGGTTTGACTTGGACCCTGCTTTGGCATTCTGGAAAATGCCTCAGTTCAATTCTGCTTGAACAAATGGATGGACTGTCTGCATTGACTATGTAGAGAACCCAAGGTGTGATTTGGAATTTCTGAGGCATTGTGTCTCCTATTGACCATCATGGAAAAACATAAAACAGCTATAATATTTTTTTGTTTGTCAGATGTGGGTGGAATTTGCAGGCATAGTAGTCTTAGGAGGGGATTACACCTGCCAAATTTCAGGAAATAGGTGCAGCGAGTTTTGTGCTATACACAATTTTTGATTTTTTAAAAAAATAAAAGGGAACTGCCAAAAAAACTATTTTATTGGCAGAATTAGATGACATTTGCAGTGGATGTAGCCCCTTCTGAGGGGATCAAGCTTGCCATGTTTCTGATGAAAAAGTGCAGGGATTTTTGTGCAAAAGCAGCCTTTACATGTTGAGGGTATAAAAAGAAAAAGATGCACTTATCCCCCTATGTTCCTTGTAGAGTAGACCATTCTTCTGAAAATAACAGACAGCATACATATGGCCCTAAGTAGGAAAACTGCAAAGTTTCAGAAGGAGAGATGCAGCAGTTTATGTGGAAGAGGAGTCCTCAAATTTGGGTGGGTGGGGTGAGTGACTTGCTTCTCCTTCCCTACCCCTATGTTTTTGGGGAGCAATATGTATGAAAATTGCACACACCATAGAGGTGTCTTCAGGTTTTAAGCAATCTTTCAGAAAGATAGGCCCAAGGATTAGGGACTTATGATGATTGAAAACCAGTTTAAGGCTCCCCCCCCCCCCCATAGTGAAGCCTGGTAGTGTTAGAACAATGTCCATCTTACAGTCCCATCCTTGCTCTCTCCCCAAAAGCACAGTGATTCGAGAACCCCTGGTAAAATGTACCCCAGAATTAGAAGGGTGGACCTGTCATTTACACAGCCTCCCTCCCCCACTCATCAGCATTTAGAGAAACTAAAGCAGAAGATTCTGTTTTTGGAGACAAGCTGTATGCCTTTCTGAATTGCAAACAAAGACTCCTGCAGGTCCAGCTTCAGTTCTGGCCACTGTTCAAAGGGAAACTTGCTTTGCCTTGGGAAGCACCAGAAACAGTCCAAAGGGGCCCAATTAATCTTGGGCTTTGGTTTTCAGCTGAGTCTCATGCACACTCCTAAATTAAAAACATATATATATATATATATATATATATTTAAAATGACCGCAAAATCATTAATATAACATTTTCGATTAAAGAAGCCTCAAAATAATAAATCAGCAGCATAACAACAGTCTGAATAATCTAATGCAACTGATGATGACTTACCATTATTTCCATTTGTATTTTTTATTATTATCAACATAGCTGATATCATGGGGCACAATCCAGCAGGAAATTCTTCTCCACAAGCCCCATTGATATGAATGGGAATAGCACAGTAGTCACTATCAGTAGCGGGATATAGTGGGCCAGATCTCAGATTAACAGTACAATCCTACGCATGCTTAATCAGAACTAAATCCCACAGTGTTCAATGGGACTTACTTCCCAGTAAATAGGATTGCAGCCTTATATAAAGTGAACACATTGTTGTAAGTTTATGCGGGTGGTGCAAAACGGAGATTTTTGGGAAAGCAATCCAGTAAAACCTGGAAAGCCCTCAAGCGTGGCAGTGCTCTCCTGCAGCCCCCATTCATTTCAATTATCTTGTGTGGAAGAACATCTTACTGCGGGACTGTGCCTATTATTTAGATCAGGGTTGGGGCAACTTATAGGCCAAAAACATCTGGAGGGCCACAAGTTGCCCACCCCGGATTTATATAGAACAGGGGTGGGGAATATGTCACCTTCCACATGTGGTTGGGTGCGGCCTTCCAGATGTGGTTGGGCTGCAACTCCCATCAGCCCTAGGCAGCATAGCCAATGGTGAGGGGTGATGTGGCTGCAGTCCAACAACATCTGGAGGGCCACAAGTTGCCCACCCCGATATAGAACATTCCACAGTCTTCATTTTGTTCAATTTCACAGAGGAGGGTCACTACTATTCCCATTTTACATTTTGGAGAACTAAGGCTGAATGACAGTAACCTTCCCTGGCTCACCCAGTGAGTAGCAGCTGAGCCCCTTTATGGCATGCCAATCCTTTTATAGTTATTTCATTCCCTGCATTCCATATATTTCCCTGAATAAACAGATACACATGTTGACCTTGTAGCAGGGGAAAGCTCCATATCCATCAAAGTGACACAGCCCAAATATTGAGATTTACTTGCAAATTAAGAAGGAGCCACATGACTTTTCTACAGCAGCCTGAGGAGAGAGAGGGAGAGAGAGAGTAGGGAACAGAGACACTTTCTGTGCTGAGCACTTCTTATTAAGGATAATTTCTTCCCCTGTGAAATAGGCAATTTAATGAGGCCTTATTTCCTGATGAACAATCCAAAGAGTATAAGTGTTAGCTACTGCTCCTTTGCATTATTCTGTCAGCAAGGGGGGCCCAGAGGAATGAGATAATGCAACTCATGTGCCAATTCCTGAATAATTAAATAAAAATGTCTGTAATATATATGGGCATACACATGAGACAAATAAATGATAGATAAGGTCTAACATCCATTCATACAACATTAAGCCCAGCAGTTGGGTGCCGCATATGTTCAACTGATGCCAAACAATTGGAAACAGGTTGTAGGTTATGCTGCAAGGAATTAAGGCAGAGTTCAGAATTCCCACCAGAATCGGAACACATAGAAAAGCCTTCCATCTTAGTTCTTAACACTCTCTTGATTCTCATGTTTATTAGTCTATAATGTTTTGTTGTTTGGTCTTATTTTCCCCCAGACTTTCTTTTAAGCCATTTTATCTTCGAGCTTTTGTTATATTTTATCTGGTTACTCTTGGTTATACGGAATCATGGGCACTTTAGGTAGCAAGAGACTCAAAATGATCATCAGGGTCCGGATGCCTGCAGATGAGAGATAATTTAGTAAAACAATCTGGCAGCTAGATTAAGCATGTAAACCAAGCCAACAATGTGCAGACAGTGTACACTTTCATGTGGAAATGCATTCTATTACTATTGATAGAATTTACCTCCAATCATCATTCCTTCTAACAGCGAAAATAAGTGTTCGAGTGCTTATCACGTTGGAAGCAAAATAGGGCAATCCCAAAACAGTTAGTTAGTGGTTTCTTCTACATGCTAGGGGAACTCTCAAGGTATTCAGAGGTACATACATTTGTAAGTTAAAAATATTGGAGGGAACAATCCTATGGCCCCTAGACATTGTCTGAGGGGCCATAGGGTAGTCTGGATTCCCAGCTGCAAGGTCAGAGACAGCATTCCGACCTCAAAGTTGGGGACTGGTGCTCCAACCCACTCCCCCTCACAGACGGCATGGAAAGAACCACACCAGCTGCTCTCCAAGGTCGGGAAAGTGACCTCGGAGAGAGGTTAAAGGGGGTGTTTCAGGGGGCAGGGAGGGAAGGAGACTGGAGCAGCCAGGATACGAGGTATCCTGAAGCTGCTCCAGCCTCCTTCCCTCCCACTCTGAAACACCATTGTTAGATGGCTGAAAATGGCTGTCTACTGAAAATGCAGAGTGGGAGGAGCAGGAGGTGAAGATCACCTCCACCGCTCCTCCTGCTCTGCATTGGATGAGTGTGAATCTCTGATTTCAGAGGCTTATGCTCATCTCCATATGATTGCACCCTAAAACTCTCAAAATAGTCCAACAAGGACCTGTGAGCTTCCAGGACTTGGGGAATATTGATAGCAGTTGAGCTTATGGAGCAGGGGTTGGCAATTTGGGGAGGTTTGGGGGAGATTTTTGTCTCCCCCAAAAATCTCCCCCAAGATTTTTGCCCCTCTGGGCAGGGGGCACAGTCCACAGGCTGTTGTGAAGTCGGCAAGACAGCCTCTGAAAAAAAAGAGCAAAATCACTGGTTTACAGCCAAAACCCAGGAGCAAACCAGTTTCATAGATTTCATAGATCATAGAGTTGGAAGGAACCTACAAGGCTATCGAGTCCAACCCCCTGCTCAATGCAGGAAACTAGAGGAGGGGTCTCCCATCCAAATAACAACCAGGCTTGACCTTGCTTAGCTTTCCATGCTCAGACAAGCTGAGCCAGCATAAGCCACAGGCCTGTAGTTGTTCCTATCAGGTCCAGTATCTTATTGTAAATGTTTTAGCTGTTCAAATTGTTTTACATTTTTTATGTTAGAGATTTTATATTATGTTTTTATTAACTTGTATTGTGATGTGGAGTTTTTGTGAACCACCCAGAGAGCTTTGGCTATTGGGCGATATAGAAAATAAATGAAATAAATAAAAATACATAAAATAAACCACTCTGTAGCAGTGCTACTATGGTTAACCTTTTCGGCATTCTGTAGTGGCTCTGTAACACCAAATGGGCAAAAATTACCTTGGCCATTTTGGCACTGTAGCTGCTACAAACATAATTTTTTCAGGGTTTTTTTTTTTTTTAATCCCCATTTTGTTTTTGGAGCAGCAGGGGTGGCGTGGGCTGCACTGGAGTGCAGAGGTCGCACATTGCCAACCCCTGCTATAGAGGTAAGAAATGCTAGAGTAACCCACCTTACCTTATGGAGAGTGAACTTTCAGGTTCAGACTGTATGCCAAAGATAGGGACTTCTGTCTTTGCTGATACCTTTTGTTGTCTGGTGGGTGGGAGACATGCTGATGCCCAGTAACAGCTATGGGCAACTCTCACTTCTGTCCCAGGGCAGGGGGAAGAAAAGTTAACCACAAGTCAGACAGATTGTGTGCCTGTATAAATTAAGTCTGTACTAGAACAGTTGAGAAGTTAGGGGGTCAGCTGGGGAAAAAATGGAGGGCAGGGTGAGAGAGGAAATTAAGCCCCTCAAAGCCCGTAACAGCCTATAGTATGAATCCTGCAGGTGGAGGGGCACTACGTTTGGGGAGATGCATGCTGTGATGTTTAAAAATGCCCTTTCATGCACTGTACTGGCAAGTTGCAAGAGAAAGGAAAGGAAGAGAATCAATTTCCTCCTTCCCAGTCGCCAATCCCACCCCCCAACCCAAGTGGTCCAGTGTTATATGGCACAACAGAGAAGGGTCAGGGGGTGAGGACAGGTGCCCTTTACTTAGGGCTGGCCCTACCGTTGGGCAGAGTGAGGCAGCTGCCTCAGGTGGCAGATGCTGGTGGGTGGTCAGCAGCGAGATATTGTTGGAGGAGGGAGCTGTGGGTGCTAGACAGGCTGTCCTGCAGCCCCTAAGCGGCAGCCCCTAAGCTCAGGTGTAGTGGAGGAGGATGCCCCATTGACAATGTTGAAGCAAGACTCAACTGTCACTCCAGTTGATGTCTGTATGTGGAATGGGAGGGGCACCATTTTATCCTTTCCCTCAGGCAGCAAAATATCTTGGGCCAGCCCTGCCTTTTCTCTTCTCTCCTGTCCAGTACAAAAACTGAAGTTCTTTCATACAATGAAATGAAACAGACTGTAGTACAGGGGTGGGGAACCTCTTTCAGCCCAAGGGCCAAATTCAATTTGGTGAAGCTCTCTGAGGCTGCATTCCAGTGGTGGGTGGGACCAAAGACAAAAGAGGCCAGGACCAAAATACCAGCATATTGTAGCTTAAAGCTCTCACTGCCAGTAACTAAGCCTTAGGGGAGGCATTTCAACTTTTTTGAATGGAGACATACTGTGCAAAAAGTTGGAAAGCTACCAAATGATTGGCAGTCAGGGGAATGGGTGTGCGTCCAGAAAAGAGACTGTGACTATCTCTGGAAACCGGTAGTGCTGGATTCGGACCCCAGGAGGGCAGAATTTGGCCTACGGGCCTGAAATTCCCCATCCCTGCTGGAGTACTTCTCCAGACCCTACTAACAATGCAATACTAAAATCCATGGGTGCTTCAGCACTGGCTTGGAGTGTGTGGACTGCACCCGGAGAGTCCTCATCATTTGCAGCAGGGGGCTTCTGTACATTCTGTACAAGAGCAGGGAGGAGATAGACAGAATAAACAAATAAATGGATGGATGGATGGGCAGAAGACAGAGGAAAGTAGGAGACAGATGGAGATATGGGGTTAAATGGGATGGTTAAGCCATGTGCCTGCCTTGAGACCTGCCTGAGCTTCTCCAGGGAGGCTTGGCACGCAGTCAGAGAACCTCTACTTAGTGTTGTGCCACAGTACTCTATAATGTAACATTGATTACAGAAATAGCATTGTCTAAAGATGCTTAAGTAACGAAATGGCCAAAGAATCTTTGCAGGGAGGAATAATTGCAAGATGATTGACATGTCTTCTTTTAATGCAGTCCCTCACTTAAGTCCATCTCCTCATCAGGTGAAAATCAGAGTCCATTTCAAAGGAGGAGAACCAATTGACACAAAAAGAGATTGCTCTGCTAGACCTTCTCCAGAGGCAGTTGTGCTAGGAATGTTAATTCCCCTTGCACAGCCACCGTGTGGACTTTATTTGCCATTAATCCACTTTCCCTTCCCTTCCTAAGGTGTCCCATCTTCAACTAGGCTGTAAACCTGTCGCTGCGGCTTGTCTTAGTTTTTAAAATCATTGTACGCAATGCCAAGTGGTTTGCAGGTGGTTTAATATGAAGAATACGAACAAATCTAACTTTAAAATACACTGTGTGTTGCATAGCTGATCCTATTAGGGGGTAACAGCCACATTTGGAGAACCCAGTTCTCATGCCAACTTGACAAGAGTGAAACCTCTCTCACCTCTTACTCTATGTGAAAAGCACATTGCTTCGTCTACCTAATCAGCTGCTCTCTTCCTTATCTTCATTCCTGGCTTTGTGGAATTGCTGTGCATGAAGAACTGTGCAGCACTGTGTGATCAGAGACCCAGGAGGTGCAGTGGGTAGCACCCACTGACTAAAGAAGATGCTTACATGGATGGGGCCTAAGACTAATCTCCAGCTCTTTGAATAGGAAATAACTCATCAGCCTTCATCAAAACAGAATATGGAGTGGCATTCAATGGGACCTTTTCAGAAAAGTGATTTGAGAATTGCCACTGGAGCTGTTAGACTAAAAAGATTAGTTTGCCATACCATGAAAATGTGTAAAATAATATTTAATTTAGGCTACACACATACCTGGGGGTAAGTCCCATTGAACTCATGCATAGGATTGTGATATAAAATCCTTTGCTCTATTTCTATAAGATGATGATGATGATAATAATGATGATGATGATATTACAAATAACATGTTGCATTAATGCATCAATATTTGAGTGCTCAGATCACTTCTCATGCATTATTTCCATGAAAGCTAGGAATCGTAGTGACCCACCTTTGCAATATCTGTTTTTTGTCTAACAAGAAAATTATAGAGAAGATAAAGATGGTTTATACTTATGAGAATTGTAATCCAAACATTTTCACAAACAGCCTAATCTTATTCCTTGGAAATAACTCCCTTTGATTTCAATGGGGCATCCAAATAAGCATGTTTAGGATTGGAGTGTGGGGTTGCATTCCATGTAACAAGATCAGGGTTCATAATTCATTCCATTAAGTGGTGCTCCTGGCTTAGAACTGAATCTCTTCTTTATTTGTGCCCCCGTAATAAAAACATACATGTGTTGCATATGCTTAAATCCATTTTTTACTCTTTCTATCCACTGGACCTGGTGCTCTGTGGTAGAGCATCTGCTTTGTATGCAGAAGGTCCCAGGTTCAATCACCAGCATCTCCAGGAGAGCCACAGCTAGTCAGTGTCAACAATATTGGGCTAGATGGACCAATGCTCTGACTCAGTATAAGGCAGCTTCCTAGGTTCCTATGAATGGGAGGAAGCATTTTTTTTGAATCAGGGGAAGAAACTGGGAAATGTTGGCACAGTAACAATGATAAAAATGTATGTCACAGCACCCCACAATCATTTCCTTTGGGCTAGACAGGTTTTGGTCATTCACAATACACCAATAACTTACTGACTGTGAGAAGATAATATGTTTGTTTGCTTATAACAGTATTCATAGGCCAACTTTTGGGATGTAATCCTTACACGGTAGTTCACAACAATAAATAAAAACATAAAATACAATAAAACCAAATACGATGCAACCAGGCAGCAGCACACAATTCAATTAGAATGCATAGGTCAGTTAAACAATAACAACAGCATTCTTCTTAAAGAAATACAAATGCACTTTCCCTTAAGCCAAGTGTGGGGAACCCTTTTCAGCCGGAGCATGGAATTCCAATCTGAGAAAGGTCTCAGGGGCTGCATTCCATCTGTGGGTGGGGCCAAAGGCAGAGTGGGCAGGGCCAAATGTGATTATTGTTTTGGTTGTGGATTCTACACCCAAGGAAGACAGAGGCCTGGTAGTAGTGACTAAAGCTTTATTGTGCATGTCTCCAGGCCTGCTGAGCTCGCAGAGGCTCCTTCCCTTTTGACCTCTCAACTAGAGGTTAACATCCAGTTTCTTTGCAGGAATGAGCTGCTACCTATCATAACAATTATTACAGATTTTAAGCCAACTCAGAAAAAAGCAGGACAAGGGCTTCTGCAAGTCTACTCAGAAGGAAGCAGTACTGAATCACTCAGCAGCACTTTCAAATAGTATCTCAAATAACAAGCCTCTGCTTGTCAACTCACAAGTAAGCAGGGCAAGCCTCAGAAGTAAGCAGGACTGAATCACAGAGCAGCTTCCTCCCTAGGCCCCACCCCCTCTTGGCTGGGAAAAGCTCATATCTCTGATCAGCAGCTGGTTGGTAATAAGAGCTTTTCCCTGCTGAGTGCTGGATTAGGGAGAAGCTCTTATCTCAGATCAGTTGCTGTAAGAGATAAGAGCTTTTCCCTGCTGGGGGGGAGAGGGCTGGGAAAGAAGCTGGCGGGCTGATGGGGAGCCCCTGCAGGCTGTAGCTGACCCTCAGCTGGGGGTCCTTCAAGTAAATTGCTCCTAAACCATTTAAGGTTTTTAAGGCCAAAACCAGCACTTTGAATTGGGCCTGGAAGTACACGAACAACCAGTGCAAGTGACACAGAATTAGTACCACCATATGCTCCATTTTCCAGCGTGCACCAACATCCAGCAGCTACATTCTGTAGCAGCTGAACTTTTTGGACTATCTTCAGAGGCAGACCCACATAGAGTGCATTACAGTAGCCTTACCTGGATGTGACTAGAGCATGGATAACCAAGGCAAGATCTGATCTCTCTAGACAGGGTCACAGCTGGTGTACCACTCTAGATGGTAAAAAGCACTCATAGCCACCTGCGCTTCCACAGGTAGGGACGAGTCCTGGAGAGCCCCCAAGCTATGAACTTGGTCCTTCAGGGGGAATGCCACCCCATCCAAGACTGCTCAAATCCCACCACCCAGTTTGCTCAGATTCCCAATCCACAGTACCTCTATTTTGTCTGTATTAACTCTTAGCTTATTCACCCTCATAATCCCCAGGATTTCAGGATCTCCACCACCTTCCTGGTGGTATAATGGAACCAGGGCTTGCAGGGAAGCAGTGCTGGGACTTTTTGATTAGCAGGGACACTGATGTCATGTGGCACCCCGCTCTCAGAATACCCTGCTCCTTCTGAGCTAAGCTACAATCCTTACAATAGCTGGGGTCTCTCTGGGGACATGGGTTTATATCCCACCATAGAAAATATTCTAAATATAAAACATTCGTCGTTTACTCTAAGCCCATTAGAGGCTAAAGGATGGCCTACAAAGTTCTGTACTTCAAATAATAGCTTTTGTTTGAACACATAGAAAAGAGGAGGGCTTATGACACCATTATTATGAATGGATGGAACAGATGTCCCTCGGGAACTACAGATTCCATCTTTAGCATGTTACTTACTGTGAACTGGCTGCATGTCCTTATCAAGTGGACTGAACACACAGACAAGATACAGGAGGTCAAGGGCCTATCCCATTCCACATGCTATATGGGCAATAAGACTATATGTGAAAGCTGGACTTGTTTGGCGATGGTTAGGATGGGGTCTGGTGCATATGCATATATGCAGCTGTGGGAAGTTTGAGTTACGGTATATGCTAGTTAAAACTGTTTGCAAAGAGACTCATGTCCAAGTATTTCCAAGACGCCTGGAAATTATTTCTACACTGTAGGACAGAGGTGGGGAGCCTTTGGCCCTCCAGATGTTGTTTGACTCCAGATCTCATCAGTCCCAGCCAGCATGGCCAAAGTTAGGGATGATGCAGGTTATAGTCTAACAACATCTCAAGGGCCATAAGTTCCCCACATCTACTTTAAGACATATAAATGTGCACGTTTCAACCATTCACCACCCCTGACCCTGTAAGCCATTTCGTATTTGATTGACTTTTCCCATAATGAAAAGGCTGTGCCAAGACGTAGGAAGACGTCTATTAAGGCTTAACGTTTTCCTCCTATTAAAAAGAACTACACTTCCTTCCAAATGGCTTTCTTCAGAAACTTTACTGGCTATATTTAAATTTATGTTCCTGTTGTTCAAGAACCACCCTAAAATAGCTGCTGCTGGAGATTTATGGACTGCAAAAGACTGATTCAGGGAACAATCCTATGCATGTTTAGACAGAAAAAAGTCCTACAACTCCTAAGACTTTTTTTCTCTCTAAACATGCATAGGATTGCACCCTCAAAGAATCCCAAGTGGGATCCTTTCAGTTGTATATCTGTTCTCTTCTCCACCTTGGTCTCTTCTCCACAATGGTTTCTAGCAATTTCTGCATAGATCAAATTGTTTCAACAGGGTAAAGTCCCATTGACCACCTGCAGGTCTAGCTTTTGTTTTTGTGAATAGCTAAATATGGCCAGGAGGGGAGGGGAGGTCAATCATTATTTTAAATGTTATTGTTGTGGGAGATCAGGTCTGCCCCCCACCCCCACCCCCACCCCACCCACCCCATACACACACCTTTGGTCGGATTGGCTCCGCTATTTTCTAGATCAAGCTGTTTTTGTTTATTTTTTATGACATATTATGCTGATTAAACCAAGAAATTGGATTGAGCAGAATAAGCGTGCATCTCATTTCAGTGTATGCTTACTCAGTGAGCTGGTTCGGATGACACAACAACCCGTGGGTTGTTCAGGAACAAGTGAGCATGCTGGTTTAATCATGGGTTCCAAGTTTGGGTTTTTCCTCCCCCAACAAACCACATTCTGGGTTTGCATCATGTCAAGCTGCGGAAATGGGCGAACAATCAGGAGTCAGCATGCTTGCTCACACCCACTCATTCACAACAACCCACAGTTTTGTTTAAATTGTGGCTTGTTGCATCACCAAAACCAAGTCCGAGTCCCAAGTAAGTGTGCAGTTGTTCCCTGAAAAGAGCTAGAAATTTGTCAAGGTTCTTAGTGAAGTACTCCTCGTTGGTGCCAGTTTTATATTTTGCCAATTAGCAAGCCTGCTGTCTGTCAGCAAATCCCACAATGTGTGAGGCATAAGTTTATTTTACCACAGATTTACCACAAAAATACACAGTAAAGGTGCCCCAGCTCCCTGTCGCATCTTTGTGCAGTTAATACATAGTGAAATAAAATGCTGCTGCTTCACATGTGCATTGTAAAAACACACAGTGACTCCACCATGGTGATTTTAGGACTTCTGTAAAGTGAGTGCCGGCTCTTACTGCGACTGCTCTTGAGACTAAAAGGACTGAAAATGTGTCAGATTAAAAAAAGGAAGTGCGATAAAGACACATTTGCTGGCATGCACATTCAGCTGGACTAGAATAATCTATATTTTTCTGCACACTTTCAACTATCCTCGGAAGATGCATAGAACAAACAAACAATGAGCAGCTATAGCCAAACTGTTAAATCCTTTGTTGTTCCTTTTGGTCATTCCCATGTGGCAGCCAGACTTAAAAGGCACATTTGATAGGTGGGTACACAATGAATGGAAAGTTCCACAGTGACAGCAAAGGAACCAAACAAAACCCATAAGGCTGACCAAACATTCACACACCACAATTAAACAACAACAGCAACAACAACCATGGACTTTTACAATAAAAATGTTTTGTAAACAATACATTGCACATAACTTTGGTTATTATTGTTGATGATCAGTCATTCCAGTTGTACTGGGCACTCTTCCAGAAAGTGTGTGTGTGTGTGTGGTAAAATTATTCATTCTCTCTCTCTCTCTCTCTCTCTCTCTCTCTCTCTCTCTCTCTCTCACACACACACACACACACACACACACACACACAGAAAGAAAGAAAGAAAGAAAGAAAGGGAAATAAAAATCTTCCAGCTTAGACCCAGCCAGTGAAAGCTTGCTCAAATGAGAAAGTTGTTACAGCATGCCTGAAAGATACTCAGGTTTAGAATCTGAATCATAGAGTTGAATGGGGCTATTTAGGCCATCGAGTCCAAGCTCCTGCTCAGTGCAGGAATCCAGTTTAAAGCATCCGTGACAGATGGCTGTCCAGTCTCTGCTTGAATACCTCCAGAGACAGAGAGCCCACCACCACCTCCCTAGGCAGTTAGTTCCTTTGTCTGACTGCTCTGACTGTTAGGACAGTTTTCCTGATGTTCAGTCAAAATCTGCCTTCTGGTAATTTAAGCCAATTATCTCACGTCCTATGGTCTTGGATGATAGAGAACAGGTTGCTGCCATCTTCTGTGTGACACCCTTTAGGTACTTGAAAGTGCTGTCATATCCCCCCCTCAGTCTTCTCTTCTCAAGGCTAAACATACCCAATTCCTTCAATCTTTCCTCATAGGACTTAGTTTCTAGCCCCCTGGTCACCTTTGTGGCCCTTCTCTGAACTCATTGCAACTTATCTGAATCTTTTTAAAAGTGTGGTGTCTAGAACTGGACACAGTATCTGAGGTGAGGTCTGACCAGTGTAGAGTAGAGTGGAACTATCACTTCCCATGATTTTGAAACTATATTTCTATTGATGCAGACTAAAATTGCATTTGGCTTTTTTTGCAGCTACATCACACTGCTGACTCGTATTCAGCTTGTGATCAACTACAACTCGAAGATCCTTTTCACATGTACTATTGTCAAGCCAGGTATCTCCAATCTTACACCTGTGCATTCGATTTCTCTTTCCTATATGAAGTACTTGGTTAAATTCATTCTGTTATTTTCTGCCCAGTTTTCTCACCTATCAAGATCACTTTGAATTTTGCTTCTGTCTCCTAAGGTATTAGCTAGCTATCCCACACAATTTGTGTCATCTGCAAATTGGATCAGCATTCCCTCCACCTCTTCCTCCAAGTCATTAATAAAAATGTGAAGAGTACAGGGCTCACAATTGAACCCTGCACTCTTGCAGTACCCCAATTGATACTTCCCTCCAGTTTGATGAGCACCACTGATGAACACTCTTCGAGTACAGGTCTCCAGCCAGCTGTGGATCCACCTAGTAGTGGTGCCATCCAGCCCACACTTAACTAGCTTAATAATCAGAATATCATGGGAACTTTGTCAAATGCTTTGCTGAAGCCAAGATATATTATGTCCACAGCATTTCATGATCTTCTAAGGAAGTTACCTGATCGAAAAATGAAATAAGATTAGTTTGGCAGGACTTGTTCTTGAGAAATCCATGCTGCCTTTCAGTGATCACTGGATTAGTGTCAAGTGCCTACAGATCAAGCGCTCTAGGACCTTCCCAGGTAGTGATGTCAGACTGACTGGTCTGTAACTTCCTGGATCTTCCTTTCCCCTGCTTTTGAAGGAGGACATTTGCCCTCCTCTGGTACTTCACTCATTCTCCAGGATTTTCAAAGATAATAGATAGAGGTTCTGAGAGTCCATTCGCTAGCTCCTTCAACACCCTTGGATGCAATTCACCTGCACCTGGGGACTTGAACTCATTTATTTATTTATTATATTTATACCCCGCCTTTTTTCCTGCAAGGACCCAAGGCGGCTTACATAGTCCTCCTCTCCATTTTATCCTCACAACAACCCTGTGAGGTAGGTTAGGCTGAGAGTCAGTGACTGGCCCAAAGTCACCCAGTGAGTTTCATGACTGAGCTGGGACTAGAACCCGGATCTCCTGAGTCCCAGTCCAACACTCTAACCACTACGCCACATTAGGGCTCAGTCCTATCGTTGCGCCCTCGCTGCTTGGAAGCCTCCAACTCTGAGGCTTCTGAGATTCCTATGCGCTGCTGAGCTGAAGCTGGCAGGGCGGGAGAAGTGGCAGAGGTGATCTTTGGTGATTTTTGCTAAAATGGGCTTTTCAGCTCATCTAGCAAGGGCATTTCGGGTGGGGAGGGAGAAGGCTGGAGAAGGCTCAGGATATCTTGTATCCTGGCCTCTCCAGTCTCCTCCCTACCCACCAGAGCGTCCCTTTCCTCCTCTCTGAGGTTGCTTTTCTGACCCCGGAGAGGCAGCTGGTGCAGTTCTTTCTGCGCTGGCTGCAAGCGGTTGGGGTTGGGTCTCCAACTCCCTCTTCTGAGTTCAGAGCACTGTCTCTGACATCATAGGGATTTTATGAGCAATCCTATGGTCCCTGGATGCTCTCCCAGGGACCATAGGATTGCTCTCTTAAGGTGCTTAGATATTCCCTGACCATCTCTCATGCTGCACTGCTACCCCCTTTAGCCTGTTTGTCATATATGCCAGATCCTCTTTTGGGAGAAGACTGAGCCAAAACAGGAAATAAGCAGTTCTGCCTTCTCTTTGTCACCACTCAGCATTTTGCCATCATTGCTGAGCAACTGGTCTACCATTACTGTTGTCCTCCTTTTACTTTGAACATATCTGAAGAAGCTCTTTTTGTTATTCTTAGCATCCCTCATCAACCTCACCTCATTCTGAGCTTTGACCATCCTGATGCCATCTCTGCAATTCTGGGCTATCTGCCTGTACACTTCCTTAATCACCTGTTTCTCCTTTCACCTCATATATGTGTCCTATTTGATTTTCAGATCATCACTACATTTTGTATGTAGCCACATTGCTTCTTCTGTGGTCTTCCATTTTTTCCTCATTAGGATTGTTTCTGACTGAGCCTTTAGTATCTCCTTTTAACTCTGTATCAGGACTGCTGGGGTGCATCATGTGTGCACACATTGTGTGTGCATGCATGTGCGGTCCCCCAAGTCACATCACATGTGACTCTTGGGGACAAAAAGGTTGTGTATCCCTGTCCTAGTTGCTGATATCATCTCTCTGTAACTTACCAATTTGACTTTTGACAATAGAAAGGAATTGAGACTACATTTCTGACCTTAGTTGCATGAAATAAATAAATAAACAAACAAACATATCAGGAATGTAGAAGCAGATGTAAATCAAACTCCATTTTATTCCTGTAGTCATGATGGTGCTGTGATTTAATGAGCTTAAATACAAAACTACACATCATGCTGACATGCTCAGGGTATTTTTTTTTTAAATCAGGGCACCTGTGGGGGGCTGCAATTAAGGTCTTGGAGAGTCACATGCAGCCTACAGGCCATAGGTTGTGGCACCCCTGATCTAGGATGATAAGAGGCACCTGAAACTGAAGACCACAACTTATTCAGCAAACTTCTCTCCACATAATTCTTTCTTCTTCTTTCAAACATAATCAAAATCCATCTTTTGAAGGTACAACATGATCCGCAGACTGGTATTTCTCCCCAAACTCAGGGCTGTTATGGCCAGTACGGTATAGATGAGGTTAAAATGTCAGACTGGAAAAAAATGGGGCTGCAAGCCCTACTCAGCCATGAAGCACATGCAGTGATCTTGGGGCAGTCACCATATGTCAACTTAACCTACCACACAGGGTTGTTGTGAGGGTAACCGCATGCGCGCGCGCGCACGTGTGTGTTGTGTGTATGTATGTGTGAGAGAGTCATATACAGTAATACCTTGGATTACAAGTAACTTGGTGTGAGAGCGTTTGCAAGACAAGCATTTTTAAATATTTATTATTATTATTTTTGACTTGATATACAAGCGTCGTCTTGCAATACAGTACTGTAGTATGGCTTAAATTAAAAATCTCTGTACAAATTTTTTTGGGGGAATTTCGTTTTGATATAAGAGTGTTTTGGATTACAAGCACGTTTCCGGAACGAATTATGCTCTCAATCCAAGGCATGACTGTACACTTCTCTAAGATCCTTGAAGGCTCTTATAAATAAAATGAATAAAATATTATTAGTATAACTAATACTGCTAGTATGAGTATAACTTGTATTACTAGTTATACTAGTAATATACTGTATAGTAATACCTTGGGTTGGAAGTAACTTGGTCTGAGAGCGTTTTGCAAGACAAGCAAAAATTTTAAAAAATTTTACTTGATAAACGAGCAAGGTCTTAGAAGACAAGCAGTGTAGAGATGTAACTGCTCGCCTCGAGTGGGCATAGCGGGCTGAAATCGGCCCCGCTCACACCCGCCAGAGACTCGCTTTGATATAAGAGTGTTTGGATTACAAGCACGGTTCCGGAACGAATTATGCTTGCAATCCAAGGTATTACTGTATTATATTAGCAATGCTAGTAATATTTTATTCATTTTAGGGCACTATCCAGTTGGGATAACCCGTAGCCTTCCAACATGGAGAAGTATGGGCATTCTATGCGGGGCGGGAGAAGTGCAGAGGCGAAGGTCCCTTTCCTGCTCCTCCCACCCTGCAAAGCACTTAGACGGCCGATTTTGGCCATCTAAGTGTGGTGCTTTGGAGTGGGAGAGAAGGAGGCTGAGTTGCCACCAGGATACCTTATACTGTGGCAGTGCTTATCTCCCCCCCCCCCCAATGCCTACAAAGCCCTTTCTCCTAGGTCGAGTTTGCAACCTCAGAGAAGCAGCTGTTGCAGTTCTTTCCGCGTCAGCTGCGAGTTGGGGTGTGTGCTCCGAGACCCAGCTACAAGGTCGGAGTGAGTTTCCAACCTCATAGCTGGGTCTCCGAAAAATCCTATGGCCATCTAGATGCAATAGGATTGCGCTGCCCTTCATACTAGTATTACTAGTTATGCTGGTATTATACTTGTATTATACTAGCATTACTAGTATAATAAAATGAATAACATGTTACTAGTATAAATAAGAAATACACCTACTGTCAGCACTTTAATGTGTGGTGAGAGTGTTGGACTGGGACTCGGGAGATCCGGGTTCTAGTCCCCGCTCAGCCATGAAACTCACTGGGTGACTTTGGGCCAGTCACTGACTCTCAGCCTAACCTACCTCACAGGGTTGTTGTGAGGATGAGGATTATGTGAGCCGCCTTGGGTTCCTTGCAGGAAAAAAGGCGGGGTAAATATAATAATAACAAATAAATAAAATAAATAATGACCCACTCCCATCAAGATCTCCTCTTTAGCATATGAGTAAAATGTTACAAAAATGTACCTTTGGTGCGGTCCATCCTATACACTTACATAGTAGTGCAAATTAATAGAAGGAACCAGTTCTTGTCTACAATTGATGTAATTGATTAACAGGTTAATTAATACTATATACTCCATCCAGCTCCTTTATCATGCTAATTATTTGCACAGCATTGTATCCAAGAGCCCTAAAAGATTTAAGGACATCAGAGTCTAATCAGATTCTGATTGTTGAATGTGTATAGCTTTACATAAAGGGACATAATTCAGTATTGCCAAAAAATATATATGCCTAAAAAGAACCCAAATGAGGTAACATGTCAGATTAATCTGATATGTCCAGGATCAACTATATCTACAATCTATGAGAAGGTGTTGAAGTAACTCCCTCCCCCTCCCCCAACTGATTCCTGTCCAAGATTAAATTAGGAGACATGAGCACTTGGCTGAATAGCAAGATGCCAGTGTTGAAGATCTTGACACAAGATTCCTGTCTCATGGAAAACGCTCAGCCTTTTATTACATCTTTTGTCAGTCACTGTAGAAAATCAGTCACAAGGTATCATCAGCTGGAGAAATGTCATTTCCCTTTTGTGCCTGTTCTGAAAGGGCAAACATTTAATGGATGTGCCTGGAGGAGTGTCCATTTGGAAACGAAGCTCGGTTTCAGGCACTCAGGCTCCAAGGACAGGGAAAGTCCCTTGGGCAGGTAGCAAACAGGCAGGCAGAAATCACACAGGCTGAGGTTAGTGTCACCAATTCTGATATGTTGGGGCTAGGCCCAGAGAAAGTCTGGGGGTAGAGATAGGGGAGAAATCCAGTAGTTTTTGGTAAGTCCAGGGATAAAACCAGGTGCAACGTATGTACATATTCATCCATGGCGTACAGCTTAAAAATCAACAACTGTGCGTGTGTGTGGGTGGGTGGGGGAGGACTGGACCAGTTGCAATGCAATCTACAGCTCAGTAGGGTTCCAGTGCACACATGGGTTTCTATGTGAGCAGGGTGTGGCTGATTCAGTCAAATGTTGAGAAATGCTGGGCATGTGCAGTCCTACTGTGTGCACACAGAGCATCCCCTAACATTGATGTGAATGGAGTACCCCCTTCTACTCAAACAGAAATACATGTGTATGCATTGGAGCTCCAGTGTGCATAACAGACCCACTGGATAAAAGGCTCAATGCAATAATTAATACAGTCCATAGATTCTACCTAGTGACACCTTGGGCAAAAAATAAAATAAAATCAGATATAAATACTGGAGAATGAACCTTTCTTTAATATATGAATAGCTACCATCCATAAGGTCACACACATCTTCATAGTTGATGCAACCGGAGGTGAAATTCCCATAAAATCTCTCATTAAATTGCTCCCTCCCAGCCCTCCTTCATTGAGAGCTGCAAGATTAGGCTGGAGATAATGACTAGCTCACTGTGGAAATATAGTGAGAAAGAGCCACGTTGAAATTAGATCTAGACAATGTAGTAATGAAAAGCACTGGCCGATATTTTAACGGATGGGGATATTTATCATAATTCTGTTCATTATGATGGATTGTTGGTTTGAGGATTAGCCACATAACTATCCAGCAAATGGAGGCAAAGCATATGTTTGAAGGTGATGACATTTACTACATAAGTCATGACGGATGTAAAACCCGTTAGTAACATAAACAGTGTTAGCTTCTCAAATATTGCTGACAGTTTAATTCTGCTTCTGCTATTAAAATGAAATATGAAGTAAGAGGGACCGAAAGCCTGCAGACATTGGAATTATTGGGGTATACAGTGTCAGCCTTGCCGTTAGTCAAAGCTGGTCAAAGTCAGATGTATGAGAGGACCTCAGGAATCAAAGTGACTTGATGATATATACCAAAACCATGTGGAATTGTAGGTCTCCAGTATTGTGGTTGTCTAATAATAGGGAAGGAACACAAACTAATACAATTCTGCAGGGACAGATTTTAAAAAGATACTGAACAACAAACGTGAAATCCAGCTATACAATATGCACATAATTTAAAGAAGGCCCTGTCTAGATAATCACTTCATAGCACAAAACCAAAACAAAACCTTATTTGTTGCAGAGGATCCAAACATCTTCCTTAAGTAAGATAGCTGTAGTAGTTATTGCATATTCCCAGCAGTATTTTGTTGCTAGGAAACTTATTTATTTCTACCAGAATCAATTGTATCAACTAAAAGAAATACTTTAAAAGTAATCCTACACTGGTGTTTAACCCCACACGTGTGTAGCCACATATACCACTCACTAGACCCCAGATGCTGGAGGGGTCGAGGGTAGTAAGGGAATTTACCTGCATATATGGTGGGAATGGAGAGATTCACAAGTTTGCTGGTCAATGCCATGCCCCTGCTGAGGAATCCTCCTTTGTGGAGGAGATAAGAGCTCCTAGAAACAGACAATGCCAAGGAGTCACCCATGTCAGGAGATCTGGGGAAGTCTGTGCCCTCAGGGGAGATCACCGCTAGTACCTCCCTGGAGGAGGAGCGGAGTTCTGCCTGAGAAGGAGGCTGGGCAACCACCTGGCCAAGAGTGCCATTGCCTCAAGAGGCAAGCCAATAGGGCTCCTTTGAGAAGAAGTGCTCAGTTACAAAGGAGGACTCCTCAGAAGAAAGGCCCTCATCCCAAGTAGGACTTTTGCCAAAGGGCCTGTAATGCACTGTAGTCTGCAGCTGAGCCCTGAGTGGGGCTCAGGTAGCTCTGGCTATATAAGCTTTCAGGTTCAG